>JAYMSP010005797.1:0-12899 GCA_036897095.1 Plantago elongata | reverse complement strand
CATGGAATGGTCATTCATCGTGGCATTTACTTTGGTGGTTTTGACACTTTTAAAGAGATGTTGAAAGGATCAGAATCTGATGTGGCATTGTGGAAACGCTGGATTGGTGCTCAAGTCGTCACTACCTCAGCAGGACTGGTGTCGTACCCGTTAGACACAGTTCGAAGGCGAATTATGATGCAGTCTGGCTTGGAACAGCCCATGTACAAAAACACACTGGATTGTTGGAGGAAGATTTACAGGACGGAAGGAGTTTCCTCATTTTATCGTGGTGCTTTGTCGAATATGTTCAGGAGTACAGGCGCCGCTGCTGTTTTGGTTTTATATGACGAGCTCAAAAAATTCATGAATTGGACATAGAATGGTAACTCATAGAATTGAACACACAGAATTGCTCAACGCTTATAGAATTTTTTCGTAATATCCACATTTAGAGCTAGAATAGAACACTGAGAATTGTCTCAAGTATCAACTGTCAGCTACACAAAGAAGATAGGTAGATAGAGCAAGTCAGCTTGACTATAGCTGAGAGAGATATGGTGCATAATGAACTGCTACTAATAGTTTACTGCATCTGGTGAATGCTTCTTGATTCTTTGATACACCACTGGGATCAGCTGAGAAAGTATTGGAATAGTTTTCATTTGATACTGCTTTTACGTATTTCTTCTTTAGAATTTGTGCGTATCTCAGCAAGTTCACAAATGTTCGCCTCATGTACATTTTTTCCGAAATTACCTTCTTAATATCTCGTTAGCATTTGTCTGTTTTGTTTCTGCTTCCAGCCATGGATTATGAATTTATGATATTGTTTCAGTAGAAAAGTGCCTGCTGATTCGAATAGGTACCGACGAGTCTGTAATTTTTCTGCCTTAGTGCTGCTGGTGGGTAATGTCTTTGAACTCTCCTGTGAGTTGGTATCACTTCATGAAAGCATTTCATTTTGAATGATCAATATAAGTTGCTTAGTGATGGATTCACTAGGTGACTTGTGGTTGTGGAGCAAAGCATGTTGTTATGCATAGCATGCATATCTTGGAAAATCAGAATCATTCTGTGGAATGACGTTGAGAAAGAATATTGGCATACATCACAAACCTTAAAGTACCTAAGTGGAATCTTGAAAATTTCATGTGCCTTTGTGGCTCTGATGGAATATGGAATATCCAACATCGATCAAGTTGCTCACTCCGTCTTATAGAACTTAATATTTATTTATTAAAATTGTAAACGTTATGAAAAACGAAAACTGTCTCGTATGCAACAAATAATTAAAAATATAGGTGTTTTTCCCTTTTTTTCTTGTTCAAGTTTTTCATTAAAGATTGTATATATATTCTAATATATAAAATTATACGGAATGAAATGAAATGATTATGTGGATTCTTCAAAATAGTGAAGAGGTGGGTATAGAGATTCCAAAAAGAAAATGAGTAGCGAAAAGGAAACAACCACCTATATACTATACAATCACTAGTTTAGACACATTGAGGGAGGCTACAACTAGGGAAGCTAGTTTCAAATGTTGATGTCAACACACACTTTTGATGGGTTTAACAAAAGCACAAGTTGTTAACGGAATTGAAGTTGTTAATTGTGACATTTAAGCATATTGTATGAGCTAAGATGGACCAATTAGGTAATGATTAGGAAGAAAGATAAGTTTATTGAAAACCCAAAGTGGAAGCCAAAGGAGATATGACTTAAGCAATGACAAAGAAGAGGAACATATTTAAAGTCTCTAAAGAAGCTTTTGGAACTTTAGAGTATGGTGAATCCTCTTATTTTATTTTGCTCTTCGAATGAGAGTGGGTGTTATTACATCATGGGTCATGCCTATTGTTTGTTTCTCCCTTTTCTCTACAAATACTTACTCTAGCAGTTCAAAAATACAACATAAGACACCCTGAAGTACTTGGAAAATGATTGAACTTAACAAGTTGATAGTTATTTATTATACCCTAATAAACAAATTAAAATACTTTCGTTGTAATGTATGCTTACAAAATGCGAAATTTTCAGGTTTTATATAATTTGTCGCAAAGCTCGTATATTAAAATAAGTTTTTAATAATTATTTTTTCAAATCGAGACTATCAAGTGATGGGTGTGTATGCTCACAAAAGTGGTAATGAAATCAGGTGGGTGAATAACATGATATGCATCCCAATAATTCTAATTAAATGATGATCAATGGTTTGAAACCATTCTTGTTTCTTGGCTCGTCTCTTTTTGCAAGATTGAGTTGTAGATTCTGTTGGGTTGAGCAGTGAGAAAGATTCCAGTGGGCCTACTCTCCAAGTTGTGGGCTATATCTTCCTATCAATGGTTGCCACGTCAGATTCCACCGAATAACATTTTTCCTTTTAATGCACGGTGGTTAATTCAGCTCTACGGCCTACGGGTAATTTTTCCTTCATCAAACAGCTCCTTCTTTTTTCATCCCCGTAATTGTAACCTAAACTTCTTAAGTGGATTATTCCGATGACCGTGAACCATAGCGATTGTTGACGATGATCGCTCTGATAACCACTGTAATCGAAAATTATATTTAATGGAATGATGGATCTTTCGGATGATCATGAATAGTGTTATTTTTATTTTTTTATTTTTTCCTTTTATATTCTTTTTAACATTTTAAACATATTATATGAGTGGTTGGAAGTTGAAATTAATCAAATCATATCTTTAAAATTACTTTTAAAATTTATTTTATTAAGGTTCAAATACGCGTTTAAAAGTCGTAAAATTAAAATAATTAAAATATAGTCAAGCAAAAATTATGAAAATCGATATAATTCTTATATTATATATTTTATAAATTATAAATAAAAAATTAAAAAAAATTAATATGGCCGTTTCTGGGAATGCTGATTTCCCAAATTGGCCGGCCAGATCAGATGACCACTCCTAATGAGTGGTCTGAATGGTTCGAGCTGATATTCTACACAATGATTTATCTCGTGAGGTCTAATTTACGACAATTCATTATTAACCGAGTCGGTGAATCAACCCTTTGGAGTATCACAGTGCATATTCATTACGTAAATCCCAATAAAGAAATGAATCTGGTCTTTATGAGAATTTCCAGGTGTTGTGCAATAGTTGAATAGGTATGTTATAGTGGTGGTGAATTTCAATTTTGATTATAATGTCTTTGTGTTGAGAGTGCATTCGGAGTGAGTAGTGGTTGTTGCTGTTGTTCGTCACAAGTAGCTGTCAATTCCAAACTCAAAGGAAAAGGTATATTTGGTAGAAATCAATGAAAAGCAAACCACAAACAAAACTAAAAGCAATCAGTGAAAGAATAATGTTATGCGCTTTGCTAATTTAATATACTAATGTAATACTCCATAGTTATAATGAACTGATGATAATGGTCCATTGCCAATCGCAAAAGATTGTAAGTGGGGTTTATGATGATTATTTCTCCCTTTCTTTATTAATTTTACTCATCTTTCCTCTGTTAATGGACTTTTACGTTCCATATTCTTTTTTCCTTAATTGGGAAACAGTCCATTCAAAAATGCTCTTCCTGTTCATCAGTTCATGTACCTATCAACTTAGTTTTAAAATGTAACCTCATTTGATTTTCTACGTCTTTCACTTATATTTTCCATAACTACTAATATAATCTAATCGAGTATTAATGAATCTTACTAGAAAATATTAGTAGTATAAGAGTGAACCAAAGCCACACTAGCTATATAATTTTTAAAGATTGATAATAAACCTGTAACTTATGTTCGAGTTCAAATTAACTCCCAAACGAAAATCATTTGAGATGGGCCGTTTACATAGACAAGATACAAACTTTTTAACTTTATTAATATAGTTCAAAAAAAATTATCAGTTAAACCGATAACCGTTAGTTACTAGAGCATACTTTATACCCTTAAAATGGGAAGTAGCTAAAGGGATCTAGTGGTCACGTTGAGTTGTTGTGAAAATGGGAAATTGAAGAACACGAGAATTGTCTTAGACCATTGTGACAAAATAATGAAATGAACACTCATGTGCTCTAGTTGATGATATCTGTTTGTCGCATTCAATCAATTAATTACATGGACAATAGTGTAATGTTAGTTTTGTGATGCAATAGTGTCGTGTAAAGATCTAAAGAGAAACAGGTATATATATAACTGTTGTATTGTATATGTTGATTGTTTGATCTTTGTATCCTATCGAACAAACTACACGTAATTATCTAGGAGTATGTACGTAACGTATTGTAAGATTAATCAAAGAACAATTCCATGTGAATGTCGTTATGGTCACTCAATTTTTGTCACGCCTTCGTCTTGTCTTCTTTATTAAAATCTTTTGCGGAAAGTTACCACTCATCCCCATTATTTAGTAGCATATATCACACATGAATGAATGTTGAATAGTAACTTCTAAATTCATTAGAAATTATTTGTTAGGTTTCACACATTCACTAATGTATCGATCAAATCTTCCAAATTTACTAGAGATAAATATATATTATAATTAAGCTTCAAATTTATAAAATTATTTTAAAAAATCGATTCAAAAATATAACATTACATCACAATTTTAAGAACGAAGTATCAAAATATATAATGAGTGGATGATGGAGATTTAGGAATGATATATGTCTAAGGGGTTGTTTGAAAAATAATTGTAATCGGTTCATTTGGCTTGAAAAATAGTAATTTAACATAAAATTCACTATAGTTCTGGAATTAATGTATAGATCCCCAATAAATCCGTATATGTTACACACTTAACAAACTTAATGATAACCTGGGTCAATCATTCTCTCTTAGAGCTTAGACTATAGTATTGAATTGATGATGTTAAGTCACAGTCTTATAGATCTAAGCTTATACCTATTGAACACGCATATGCCGCCCCATAATAGTCACGATCACGAATATTAACTACTAGCGTTTTATTATAATCTCTTCCTGTAATAATCAACGGCTCATATTTCATTATATATAATTTAGGATTGTTAGGTCAATTGGTAAAAATATTTGAATTCATCAAAAAAGTTTTCATTGTATTAAAAAACAACCTTAAAAGAAATCACTCAATCGTGCTGATTAATCACATTTTCCTTTTCAAAATGATTAAAAGGTGACTCAAACCCCCGATTTATTGGTTGAAGGTGAAGCGGCTTACCAATTGATCAGCTGCACCTCGTTGTCACATGTTGATAAAGTGAGCGATATATGCATTCCAAACTACTTTTGGCACGATGTCGGGTCTCTCCTCACTCCTCAATGCACCCCTATTTAGGTCGATTTTCTTCAACTGAAATTTACTAAAATGAATCTAACTGAACTGATTGAAGTGATTTCAGTTGAAGATAACACAGTATTACGGATGGTGGATCTCAAACCCCCAATATTATATTGTGCTATTACCATTAATCATAAAGTCAGTATATTGTCTCTTCCACTTTCCTTTCCAAATTAATTAATAATGTTCCCTCCTTGTCGTTAGATAGCTTATTCTTCGGAATTTGCTCCATATGGAATCTAAGATACTACACGATCATCAGTTCATTACTCAACTTAATAATCATCTAAACAAATGGCGATTTTAACTATGGCGGAAATAAATTAGGATCCTGACAAAGAAAATTACTTACAACAATCACTTGCTAGGAATTTAAGTCTGAAAATTTTATGAGCAAATCCACGACGACAAAGAAAGTATACCCGATAGATATGATTCATATCTATTTAACTTATAACACGTTTAATACTTAATATACGATGTTTATATATCAAAAGGTAAATAAAAGACTATTTGAGTTTGTAGATGTAGCGCGTGTAAGTTAACGTATGCATCACAGTATATGGGACGAGATTGAGGAGTCGAAATGAGAAGGATGCAAGTTAGTATAATGAAGCGATAATGTACATCACTAACAAGAAAAAGGAGAGAAGAATTTAGAACATGAATAAGAACTTAATTCTCAAAAAGCAGTCAAGCATCTTACAAGACTACTCATGATTGGTATTTCTCCAATTGATCACTAATATAAGCAAGAATCAAACGATGCCAACCATACTTAAGACAACAACCATTTTTCCTTTTTTTAAGACATGCTATATATTTTGATGTTGAGAGGAAATCATTCTTACTTGCCTGAAAAGTAACTAAAACTTAACTTTAATTACACGCTATAGTTATGATATATTTATTTGTAAACTCATTTAGTTTAAATCAGTTCAGTCGAAGATAACATAGCATAAATTGGTATCATATTATATGGCTTTCGTCGAGTTGCAAAATTAATAAATTTTCCAAACATTTTTCTTTCACTTACATTTTAACTTTTTATAATACCCTAAAATCATTAAATAAATTTAAAGTTTATTAAACTTATCACTTCACTCTCACATATTATATATTATGACACTATAAAGTTTATAACAATTTATCTGATTTTAAACATATATTCTCACAACTCAAATAAAATTTATACAACAATTATATATTAGAGATGAATAGTTTAAATCTAAATCGTATTCAAATATTCTAATAGTGACAGTCATCATATGTAGTACTCCTGAGGTCGATCACTATTTAGTAGTCAAAAGTAGTTTGGATTGTAATGGAGCACAAATAAAGTGCATTCAACGAGCAATTGTGATCCCTAATTTTTATTTCTCTCCCGAAAGAATAATTTCCAACTACTATAAACATGCACAGGAATATTCCTCCCCAATTGCTGGGATATTCACTTCTCCATTTTTATATGTAAAATTGTACATATTCACTCATTCTTATATTTAATTCTTTCGCTAATTAACCTCATTTAATTAATTATGCGTATACGTACATCATCATACATGGCCTAACTCGTCCACAACATAAATCCCATCCATCAATTTATATTATTAACTAATACCATGAGTTTCACTTTATATATACATAAATAATTCTATATATTATTATATCAACTAAAAGCAATATCATGAATTGATAGCTGATGATCAATAAGTAGCAGCCAAAGCAATTAACTCAAGAAACCCCAACAAATTAAAGGATGCTCAATTATTATAGCAATACAACATTCTATTGTTTTCCCCATTTTACATAATCAATTTGACTAGTAATTAATTGGAAACATAGACAATACTATGAGAATAAATAATTCACAACCTTACAATTACAAACGTAGAATAGAGGGAGAGTAATAAATAAAAACGTACACTAAAGAGGAAAATAGAGCATTTTTTCCTCCCTAATTCTATACTACTACTACTACATCTATACTAGCACATATAATTACTATTGCTTCAAATTTATCCCCAATAATAACAATATAAATGATGAGAAAAATACATACTTATATATATATATTATAGAAGTAGTATATATGAAGTGAAGTGAAGTGATTATGATGAGAAATGATGTTGATTTCCAAGAGCACCTGCTTGAACAAGCCTAGGCACAAGATTCTCACTCAAGTGCAACGCCACAAGGCTCTCAAAGTTCCCAACACACGCGCCACCTATATACAACGCCGGCAGTGATTCCCACGCGCCGCCGCCGTCAGCAATCTCGTCTTCTGCCAGTTCGATAACGGTAGGGTGGACCCCTATGTTAGCAAGTAGGGTTTTCATGACGTGGCACATGCAACAAGCGGGCCCAGTGAAGATGATCAAGGGATTCTCGGTTATGAGGCGTTGGACACGCATCTCCGCCGACTCTGCGCCGTTGATGGCTAGCGGGGATGTGGTGGTGGGAGTGAGTTCCAGGCGGACTCCGCCGTCTGAGAGTGGTGAGTAGCGGCGGACACCTTCCGTTGCCATGTCAACGGTGGGGGAGGGAGAGGGAGAGAAGTGGGGAGAGTGGTATATGATGGATTGTTGGGAATTTTAGTAGTAGTATTATGTTATGTTGTGTGTGATGGAATTTTTAAGTGTACGTGGAGCAAAGATGTGTGCGTGTGTGGCTATTATATAAATAACGACTTAATTGGAGGATCCCATTTTTTTTTGATACGTACTACCTATGATGTAGTAGTACTAGTATCCCATATTGTTCTTGTCTACCTTACTTAACGATATCATCATAGGATGCACGTATTTATAGGACATTTGAGAAGCACTACTACCCTTTACACTTTCCATGAATTATTGGAAGTCAGTATGCAACAGATACCAAGTTACAAACGGATTAATATTTTTAAGTATAAATTAATTATTTATATAGTATTAATAATAATGTTATTTAAATTCATGTGACATAACCACTACAGTTATCTTCAATAGTAACTTAACTTATATATTTAATGTATTTCTTTCGAAATAAGTATATTATGTGATAGTTTAGTCTATGATTTCGATATTAATGTTTATTTTTAGTCAGCCAAAATATATTACGAAACAATAATAATTATAAACAAGCATAAGAATTGCTCAACGGATGGAATACAACTCGAGGAACAAATACAATTATAACCATTCAAGACCACTATCGTAATCGGGAGTAGAATATAGCTAGGAGAAGAAAACTAAACCATTACCATAAAGACCAATATCATAATGAACCAAAACCAACACTGGCATGCATAAAATCATTTAAATACTTTTTTTTTTTTTATAAATGACTAAAGAGTAACTCGAACTAACGATCAATTTAATATTTATATAGTTTCAGGTCATTTTATATTCATTTAATCTCGTTTAAATTCATTCGATCTTGTTGAGAGGAAAAAAATTAAAGATGTTGAGAAGTAATTTGAAAAAATTAGTTTAGAAAGTGTTCATTCAATTAGTCGCTCGTAGCATGTGAATAACCGTGGGAGGTAGAAAATAAAAAGGTAGAAAATAAAAGGAGACGTCATGATTTTGAATGATTAGTTGTTTGGATTGGGGAAATAGAAATTAATATAATTAAAGTATGTGAAAGTGTAATTAGAATGAGAATGATGTATGATTATATATGGAGAAGTGTATTAAGAAAAGATGGGTTGGGTTATGGGGGTTTTCTTTTCTTTTTTGAGTGGGTGTGGGGTGGAATGGAGGGTTGCATCACAAAGGTGCATATTACGTAAGGTGATGGGGTATGAGGTGTAAAAAAGGGAGATATACATATACTACTACTTGTTAAATTATTATCAACATTTGCGATATCATTAAGGTGGAGGAGAAAGAATTGTGCTGCTATTTTCTCTACTCTACTTGCGTTACAGGACAAAGAAGAAAGATCCTGCCTTTTTATTTATTGGTTTTAAGGTAAACTTGCTATAAATATCTACTTCCCGATCTACGGAAGTATATAGTAACGTACTATACACACGTGTTTGTATTTAGTGAATGAATATATATACTCGTGCAAGGTAAATATAGAAGTAATTAATCGGTTAAATCATATTCATAATATAATGGCAACATAGTAGTAGTTGTAAAAGTTGCTTAAACATGGCGACGGAGTTTAATACTAATAGTATAACTTCGATAATGATATCATCAATGATATAAGTTGCTCCATGTACTTATTACGTAGATATTAAGAAACACGAAGACTTATTCTAAGTGAAACAACGACAAATTAGAACTAACTTTCCTCTTTAATTCTTTGGATTATACTCAAGAGGATCAACGGACTATGTTTATCGATCAATCAATTCCAATTAGAAGAGCTAGCAAACTCAAGTCCCATTGTTGAGTATATAAAAAGGAAAAGTCAAAAGTCCAGCTAGTGAAACTAAAACTATGGCAAACGTCCAAGTTTCAAGGACCAAGAAATTGCTCGTTTTTATAAAACTAACACCTTAATATTAATTAGTATATTATTAACAAGTTGTTTTCAATTGATCGCGAACCAACACAATTAGTGTTAATTAATTTTATTACAAAGTGGCGTAGCAATCTATTGGCCAACGTAAGTAAGATTATAGCAAAATTAATTAAGTTGGGTTGACGATGTCTTCATCGTCCTCTCCTCATGAAACACCGACAAAATCAATGTACAATACAATAACATGCCCCATTACCATACGTGCTAGCTATCTCTCTTTAATGGCATCCAACTATATTATTAACATTTTTTTAATACGATATTACAATTAAAACATTGAGTCGGAAAGACTCTAGATTATCATCAACTTAAAATCATTTCAGTTCATAATTTATATCTTACTCCAGTTAAATTTAGTTCAGTAAATTTCAACTGAAGAGAACATAATATATATAGTTAACATCAATAACTATCCAATAATTCTCTATACAAAGTATAAATATCACCCACTTCAAGGAATTCGTGAATTGGCTACGAACACTTCAAACTCTTACAAAGATGTGTTCACGCTGTATATTTGGTGTTGTGTAACCATATTTTTCATATATATAGCTCATATTAGTTTATTAAAATGCATATTCTTATGTAACTTAAATATTTGTCAATTTATTAATAGTTTAAACAGTAGGAAGTAATAAACATTTTTAAATTTAAATTTAATTTTAAATTAATTGTCTTGCCATTAAAATAACTCTTTTTCTCACCATTTTCATTTTTTATTATTAATTTAACTTTTAATTTAAAATTACATATCCAACTTAATATATAAAGTTCTTCGCGCATATAGAGTATCTGTAAGGATCCAAAAATTCATACTTTAAATTTATTCTTTTCAGATAAATCATGGTGTGAAAATGTAATTCGTGAATTTAACCTCAACATAAAACCCAACTTATGTGGTTAAATCAAGCCCAACTCATTTTCTAACCCCCAAACTTATCTATCATAATAATTAAACTCTGTTCAGCTCTGGTTAATACTTTTCCAATTACATGTTATGTTTAACCTAAGATTATAATCATAATAAATTTATTTTTATAATAAAAACATTATGTGAATATCTAGCTAGTATTTGATGAATTAATTGAACTGATAAGCTATTCTGTATGAGTTATAAAAGATAAGCTAACTGGTTTATTTTTACATATCATATTTAACACATCAACAATTTTTCAGTTACCCAATCAACTAGTTATTAACTAATTTTGCTAAATAAATCAACAATCTTATCCGTCTAGCCGAATCACATTAAAAACTTTTGAAACATCAGTTTCTTCCATCTTCCTGCTCCTTTTAACCGTTGTTGCAGACAACATTTCTTTTTGAAAGATAATTAAGTTTCATTAAGCCGGAATAGGTCTAATACAACTAGTAGAGTCTTTAGTTACTACATCTAGAAGCCAGGTAGGTCATATGTCCCAAATAAAATGCAAATTAAGTTATTACAAACCGAAATGTTAACATTATTTTCAAAAGTTCTTTGACTTCCTTCCTTCCTTCCAAAAATTAATTTCTTGTATATCCATCCGTGCTAGTTGTTTCCTGATCTCTTCAAGTACCATATGTTGATGGGGTGTGGCTGCATCGTACATGTGAGTATGAGATATGAGAAATGTAGAGTCAGTTTGAATCGTAATTGAATGTAACTGAATTTCTTCACAATGTTTGAGTCCTAGGTTTAAAGCCATGATTTCCGCCATGTTATGGTCCATTATACCAAGATAGGTTGCACCTGCTCTAATGAAGTTTCCATTCATATCCCTAATAATGGCTCATGTACCTGAATGACCACTTTTTAGGCAAGAACCATCTAACATTTAGGGTATGAAAATGTTCTGAATTTTTCCACTGACAAATTCTAGGTTTCATTATTTTATCTTTTTCTTTATTTTCCTTATGATTTTATTTTCACATAATAAAGTCAAAAGTTGATTATGAAAATTTCTAGGGTTCAATTCTTCATTTCTGAAGATTTTTAAAATTTCTATGTTTCCAAATTAGGCAACAGGTCATAATGATTTAAAACTGAAGATCAAAATTGTGAGGAAATTGAAACAAAATATCCGTAAAGTTTAAACGTCTATGATGAGGTTATAAACTCCACCTTGTAATTACATGTAAAGAGTTCTATTGGAAAAAAAAAGGTGTTATGTGGTTTCGGGATGTATACAGTTTGCAGATTGAACAATTTTTTGCTTATGGAGCCTTTCTGCAGTAGGATTCTATCCTGGGCAACCAACCAACAAAATAATTTTATACATGGTTGAATCTGTAGATTCCATAGCTTGGACCAAGACCATTCTGGTTTCACCTAATTCAAACCCAAACAAAGTTGAAAATGGGTGATAACATTAAAATTGATGTGACTACAATTAAACACAAACACGTTAAAAAACGTATTGGGTTGTTCAATTTAGGTCAATTATTCTACTTCGCCTTTGCAAATTAGACATTCTGAAAAGAAAAAAAGTATCTCAAATTTAATCTTATATGATTGAATGATAATATTTAACGTACGATATTATTATATATTAGTTTCAGTGTAACTATAACTAATAAGAGAATATTCTAAAATCTTAATACAATACATCAAATGCATTGAATAGTAATGAAAACGATTCTCATCAACACGATTAACAAGAAGTGGAAGACGAACTAAATTGATATCTTAAAAGTTTTTAACGTGATTAGGTTACACGAATTGTGACTATGTTTAGCAAAACTAGTTGATAGCTAGTTGATAAATTTGTTTAAGAAAAGTTTTTGGTAAATCAACTAGTTAATATGTTAAACGTGGTATATAAAATCAAACCAGCTAACTTATTTTTCTCTAAGATTCATGTGCAAGTTTATTAGATCAATTACTCCTCAGCTATTAACTAAAATTTCACATAATATACTTATTATAAAAATATATTTATCGTGATAGTTTTTTTATTTACATATATAACATGTAAATGATAAAGTATTAATTAGAGTTGAATTGAGTTAATTATTATGATTGACAAGTTTGATAGTTGAAAAATGATTTGGCCTTGATTTAAACTTTAAACACATAAGTTGGGCTTAAATAAAAATTATTTATTTGTTTGTTTAGAAATATCCATAGTA
>JAYMSP010005796.1:0-12899 GCA_036897095.1 Plantago elongata | reverse complement strand
AGATTTACCTTTCGACATGGCTGCTTCGAACAACTACGAAACCTCCGCACACAAAATTGAACGATGATAATGTCAATTACGACAACGATTCGAACTTCAACGGTGAATAACAATGTCAATTTTGCAGTTTATGTGATCTTGTATGGTTTACAGTTGAGAAGAAGGAAGATGAAAGGGTTTTGGCGGGGTGTACGTAGGAGTGGTTGATTTTGGGTAATATACTGAAGATTCTCTTTTCCTTTTTCCTATTTAGTTTTTCTTTCTTTTTTTGTTAATCCACCAGGCTGAAATTATACCACATAATAAGTCACATCAGCAGATTATACCCCATATTTACCGAAGTCAACGCCGGATGATAAATTAAGTTTATCTGTAATACTTCAAACAACAGAAGATAGTTTGTAATTGGCACAAACAATAAGGGCACAAACAATAAGGGTGTATAAGAAATTCGCCCTGTTTGCAAATTTTTAAGTTACTTTCTTGCTCGGTGAATTTGGAACAAAATGAAAATCCAAAATTAGCAACGTTTCGTTGATTCGCCCAAAAAGATGTGACATATATGAGATTAATTTATCTTATGATAGTATGAACTGTCAGCCATTATTCTCTATAGGGGGCAATTTACTGGTACAATTTAGACCCCATCGCATGTAAAGTAACTATGGTGCAAACTGCACAATTTTACAACAATACACCATTGCTATTTTTCATGCTGTAGCTGACCGTTTCTCTGCCAACATCTCCGCATGTTGCTCCAAGTACTCTTTGCTATTCATCTCTGTTAACCTGCATAGGTTCCCATTTTATGTAAGCACATATATACACAAAGGACAATGCACATGACTAGACAATTGTCCAAATGATATAACTTGTTCTATAGCCTCTTACCTACTAATGGTTCGATCTTTTGCGAAACCTAATTCATTGTCTACACAAATATCAGCGTCATCAGATTTCCTCGATCTTGAAGAAGTTCTAGGTGCCATTTGCTGAGCATCAGCTATTGTCACAACTCTGTCGAAAAGTTGAAATGGAGTCCCCTCAGCAGTGCACATTAGTCTAGCTTTGTTCTCATACATAACCTGCATATAATGTAATATAAGTAGAGTTCAGATGTCACCATCTAGACACTTTATCATATCTTAATTAGAGAAACAAGATTTAAGAAGAAAGTGTATTCTTAAACGCGGAGAAGTGTGAAGGACTAACATCTACTAGAGTGACAAACCGATATGCAGCAGTCCTGTTGTGGAGACTGAAAATTGGTACACCATCCAATGCTAGTGTATGAAAGCTTTCTGAAACAGAGGGAATATACGTATTAACAAAATTTATCTCGTGAATATATTGCTTAAACTGTTTAATAAACCCCATCCAATACAGGGCTTACTCATAATCTTATAAAATGATACAGAATAGTAAGAAACATAATTGACTTACTGCACAAGCCAAAATAGTCTGCAGCTCCGAGAGGCCTGTCACAAAGTTCCTCAAACGGAAAATATGCACATCCATTCGCGCCCAACGGAACCTAAAATTTACAAAGAAATAAAAGATGTTAAAGCCTCCAAATCCACGTCCATCAAAGAACTGCACAAGAATGTCCACTATATTTGTGATGTATACCCGTAATTTTCTTCCCATGACAACTTCCACCTCTCGGGGAACAGCCTTATGTTCACCAATTAATTGTTGAAATTTTTGCTTGAGAAGGCTAGACAAATGACTTCCCACAAAATAGAAACCTTGCTCTGCCTAAGAAGTAAGAACACAAAAACAAAGGTATCAAAAGATGACACATGGCCACATGCATATAACACAATATTTGCATCAGAAGAAAAATTCTTGACAGACTGCAAAGAAATATTACCGATGTCATTTTCCGGTAGTCAACCGATGAACCAATTTCATGAACTACACATCTTTCCTGCACCAAAACCAGATTCTAGATCATTATCTCTGTTAAGTTGATTAGAATGGAAGTATACTATTTTTGCACAACATGTTCAGAAACGGCACAAAGCCTCGAATGTTATGAGTATAACTCCTATGTAGTGTAAAACATTCCCAACAGCCACTGTAAGAACTATTTCATACTAGAAAATACTGGTGGTTAAATGACATAAGTAGGAATTAGGATTTCTATACAATCCCTTCGTTGTAACAAACTTCACCTAGCTACCCTAGCACCTTGCTTGCTAATGCTAAGGGAGTACATGCAAAAGTACCTTCAGAGTAGCAATAAATGGAAGAAATAGGTCCCGCTGTAGACCACCTTCATAAAGCTTATCTGGGGCTCGGTTTGATGTGGAAACAAGAATCTGATCACATATTAGACATAAAAGAGACCTGGTTATTATGCTATTCAGCAGGTCTTGAATCAGTTTGAAGCAAAAGCAACTTACAGCTCCATTGCTGAATAACTGTTTAAACAGGCGATTTAAAATTAAGGCATCAGCAACATCAGTCACCTATGAGGAAAACAAACAAAAATAAAGACAGTCAAATAGAACACAGAATTCTGATAATATAACAGGGGGTAACAAAATAGTGTATCAGTTATACCATGAATTCATCAAGACATAGCAATACAGCTTCATCAGAGAGTTCGTCAGCAACAACTTCTAAAGGATCTGCCAAGCCCCTGTGCTTCTGCAGTTATACAAACAATCAAGCAGTCAAAATGAGATGACACCATATGTGCACCTAATTAGAATGAGAACTGAGTGGTACATAGATAAAACTCAATTTGCTCAATTAGGAAAACTGCATAAGGTCAACATTTTATAATACTCTCCTATTTCCAAATAACAACAATCCCCCGGTTAGTAGCTTCAACTCAAAACCCCTACTTTCTGTTTAAAAAAGGTACAAAGTATTGTATTCCTCGCTTTTTTGAAGAGTCAAAGGTAAATGAAACAACAAAAAGAATAGAGGAGAAGAGCACCACAATACTACGTGCTTAAACCTTTTGACAAGTTCTAAGCCATGCAACGGTAGGACATACACATAAGTATTTAAAGCCTAATGATTCAGAATTTTAGGTAACACAAGTTGAAAAACTAACATTTTTCACACCCTAATAGAATCTTAGGCATTTGAGCTTGATAGTGACTTCAGACAGAGGAAAGCAAATAAAAAAACGGCTATAGATTATATGGCTTCGTTTCTGGTGCAGTAGAAAAACAGTGTTTGTTGATAGTGTCAAAATAAACAACCATGCATAAATGATGAGATTGCAACTCCACCAACGCATTAGGAGTACACTGTTAAGACATTCTAGTCAGAAACCCCAAATCAATCCCATTATCAGTATCCTACATTAAAGACATTTAGTAACTCGAATTGAAAAATTCCAAGCATGAAATGGAAAAGGCAAAAGAAAAAAAAAAAAAAAAAAAAGGTGTATCAAATGAGATTCATAATTAGATTGTTGATGCAAAACCATCTTTCTAACTGCTTAAAATGGAGCATGACAAGTACACTGAAACTTCAAGATGCTTAATGCGACAATCCATTTATAAACGATAAGAATGGCAATCAGAAGAGTTTTCATACTTGCAGGCGGCTGTGAACGCTTAGCATGAAATCATGGAAATGTATTCTCTTCTTCCTCCAATTGTCAGGCCTACAAAATAAGTGAAAAGGTTTAGTAATAATATCACTGAACTTTTTCATTATATGCCTGTTTAAGATGCATACACCAAGCAAATTACTATATTGAAAAAGATTGAGACAGGCTTGAATCTTACAATTGCTCAAAGAATAGATCCATCAACATAGTCTTCCCAGTGCCAACTCCTCCGTAAAGGTAGAGTCCTTTAATGGGTGCAACGGAAGTTTGGGGTATGAAACGGGACCATAGCCACCTACTCCTGCAATGAAAAAGGAGAAAGTGGGTTGACAGAAAAAAGATAATAGTAAAATATGGAGGATAAAAAAAACGAGACTCTATCAAAAAATGGAACAGGGAAGACTTGCCAACTAAAAGCAATTCATGAAATAAATTTTTTGAAAGTTTACCTGCTCGCTTTTTCGGAAGTAGCATATCGGTCCAACCGGCAAGCTTCTGAATTTTCAACAAGATCATCATATAGCCGTTGAAGTTCCCCCAAGGTTGCTAGCTGCACAGTCAAATCACAGTTTAGACATTCTTGCTGGTGGATGGGGTGGGCACTAAAACAGGGCAATGATCTGAAAGTGCTACCAAATAAGAGTCACTTGCCTAAACTCAAAAGCTTTTTACTATTGTTCAAATACTATCATAATGACAACTATCAATTCGTTGCAAGTAAAATTATAGTCTAGTTGTATACATTCAATCTAAATAGCTGATTATAGATAAAAATAAGGCATCTGAAGATGCAACTTCTCACTCTTAATACTCTCTTTGAAGCTTTGTCCAGAAACTTAGACACAGCTAAATATCTATACATTACAACATATCATTTCTCTTTATGCTTCAAATTGAAGTCGGGCATAAAGCTATCACTCAACATTGAAGTGTAAAACAGGCCATACCTGACAAGAATCTCCATCATACAGGTCACCAGCTGCAATTCGACGCTCATATTCAAGAAGAGGTCCACCCCCATTTTGTTCTGTCATTTAATCAATCAGAGCATAGACTAATCAGTATGTTATACATTTACCTACACAGAAACATGTACCTTAAACTTACAAAATCAGACACTTCAAAAGAAACCAGAACCTCCATTAGCAACTTTAGCCGCATCTGTTGCCATCGCTCTACAAATCGTGAAAGATGGATGTCTATGTCGACAGATGAAACCATGGCTAGATAGGCTGCGTAAAGGCCGGCGATGCCTGACAAACTGAAACTCTTGCCTGGTTGCAATCCCCGCATACACCAAATTATCTTTAACATGTGAAGCTTGCTTTATTTGCCTTGCGGCCCGAATAACAGTTCTCATGTCCAATAGATAACTCTCCTAAACAAGCACCTCACAAGAATGTTTCCCAGCACTTTGTATTAACCAAAAAGCTGCATCAAACAATTGGACAGGGAATATAATATATTCTCTCGTTCATAAAAGCACAAAAGTCCAACAAGGAGTTGTAATTCCAATTCAATGAATTCATCAAAGAATCAACCTTTATTCTAACATCAAGGTGAAAACAACCAACACTAGCCCAATACTCCTATCCCATTTAAAATTATAGCCTAACCAATTAGAACTAGAAGTAATATTCATGCAGTAAGAGTAATTTTGCACCGACCAAGTTGTCCTAAACATCCAGCAAAACAACAAAACAGTACCTTTCAGCTTTTGAAGAAATCAACTTGGAATGTCTAAGCTCAATAAAACTGCATTTGATTCAAGGACCCAAAACATACCGAACAATTGAAACTTTAATCTATTGATCCTATATTCCCATTGACAACGAAGCGCTACTCAGTTTAAGACACGCTTCACTCCAACCTATAGGTCGGGTTCGAGTCAGCTTTGCCGTTTAAACAAAAAAACAAAAACATTCGCATAAGAACAAAAGGAAGATAAACAGACTAAGTAAACAACCGTACCTGATGAAAATATGCGGCAAAACAACAATCAGACAAGTCTAGAACCGATTCATTTGCCGCTTCTCTTGCAATTCAACCAATCATGCAAGGGACGTGTGTAAATTCTCTGCAGATTATGATATACTGTGTGTCTCTTGTATATATATATATATACACGGATAAAGTATTGAATTGTTCCAGAAAAATGTAGAGATGATTAGCAATGATACTGAAAAGGAAGGGAATTGAATCCAATATACGGGGAGAAAAAGGGTGTAATGGGATCTGGGATTTTCTCCAAATTTCTTGCGAGTTTGTGTTTTTTTTGTGTTTTGTACCCTTTTTCTCTTATTTCCCTTCTCTTTCTTTATTGAATTCTTTTCTGAATGGGAAGATGAAAGAGTAGTAGCTGGATTGGGATGTGTATATTCGAATGGAATACTAGTGTTTGTCTGACTCATTATTGTTGTGTTTACGGTTTAAGATTATCCAGTATGAGTAAAATACTGGTTAATCGTATTCATTGCCACGTGGTTAACAGCTAACTTGTCAACCAATGTTCACATGAACTGCCTCAAGTGGAGTAGTTTAAACTTTAATGGATTGTTAATTGTGATAGTTATGCTGAACTCATTTACCTGACTGATTAGGACAAACAAAAGTGCATATGAGTTTTGAAGACAAAAGGTGGTTCAAACATGAGATATGCACCAAACAAAAAATTCTGGGAATCTTTGTTTTCCTTGCGATTTTATGCTCCTACTTTCAAATTGATAGGATAACATGAAACTATCCCGATTAAACAAGAACATAAAACCCCTTTAAAAAGGTATTTATAAAGAAATAAATTTTATAATAATAAATAATTACGATTGTATAAACTTCATTTATGAATAAACGCTTTATAAGGATAAGTTTTGTTATCCCAATAATATTATTGTATGAAATTTTTACTATACATAACGTTACTCCACCCTCATAAAGTTTATAATATTGCATTTGTGACTTTGAAAATATTAAAGGTTCATCGGACAATTAAAATTCAAATTCAACTATAAAGTTTTCAAAAACTTTCAATAGTAAAAATAGTTTTGATAAATTAGTCAGTTATATAGTTAAAGATGAAGTTGATATTATTAAAAATGTTATATAATAAGTAAATTGATAGATTCTACTATATTATTATCGACAAATTAGCGTGTTTTAATTAATAACATGAATAACGTTATGTAGTATCTATTCGTTTACGAAATATTAACATGTTCTTTTAATAATAACATGGATAGTTTTTATAATAATACAAGTTCGTCTCTAAAAATTTAAAAATTGTATTTTAGGAAATTTAGGCACTGTTATTTTCAACTAAAAACTTCTCAGTTGAATTTTATCCAGTTTAATTATATTTTATACTATATTATAATTTCATCAAGTTCAATTACGTGTGTTTGTTAATTTATACGTGACAGATAAATGGCACAAGTCTTGTTAAGATGAGAAGAAGATAGGAAAATGAATGTTAGATGCCGGCATCGTCTCGCGCAAGCAAGACATGGGCAGAGGGATTGCCGGATTGGGCTTCTGACAATGGGTTAGTGGACCCAAGCATTCTGTGGGCATTCCACCACATGCAAATATGCAATGGACAAATGGAGCAATCATGAATCATGTCACTAGCTTAGGCCCCATAAACCAACCTCCGAATCTTATCTTTTTTGCCCAACCCACTCCTATTTCATGATTCGCCATGTACAACCTGACACGCATTTTATATCGATAACTATCACGAAGTACGATATTTATTATAGATCGTTTTTATACATAACGAATGTATATTTAATAGTTCAGTATGCATACATCTAAATAAATTATTATCACCGTACATAATTTAAATCTAATGCTACCTATTTTCAAAAGTGACAAACCACTAAATTTAACATGTGTCTGCATGCACACAAGACCTCTTGACACAAGTTAAAGTCTTTCCAACTATATGAACATGTTGTCAATTTTCGAGTCTTCTACCAATACAACTTAATTATCATGTTTTCTAGCTAGTACACTTATTTTCAATATGCAACCATAAGTCTTAGCCCCATTTAGTCAATTTAGCATTCACACAAAGGATGAGTTTACTCACATATATTATAGCTTACAAAGTTTGTGCAAATTAATTCGCAAACTGTCAATGATAAACTACATAGTCTAACCTACTCAAATTATATATTGAAGTTGAATATATCATTTTTGTACGAATCTGTATCCATCTTATAATTGTGCCAAAACATTAATTAGAGCAAATTGGGATTCCCGCACACTTGTTATAAGTACATATATTATATGTGTAGGGCCATACGAGCCATTACATCTTGATTTGAGAAGATGATACTCGTTACTAATGCAAACTCGCAATCTCGTGTTAATTTTCAAATTGCAATGCAGAAAAGGTGCTCTTCGATGAGTTTATACCTTTAGCAGGTTAAATTTGAATGTATTAATAACCGAAGGATCATTTGTAATTTGTAAACGATTTGTTACATCGTCGTTTAGATGCGAAATCGAGAGTGAAAATTTTCCCTCAAAACTTGCTCAATCCATTTGGATTTGCCGTATTTCACCGCTCTACGCCGGAATTGTTATCATCGGTAGCTTACACCACCGCACCGGAACTTATCGATCCTGCTGTATGTAAAAATTAAAATCAGGTGCTGCTCATTCACCTTCATCTAACTCATTTTCTACCGTTTTCGATCATGATCTATGTGCTGCTAACAAAGGTTCCTTGTTTTCACCATTTCCCGTCCCATTACTGTACTTTGTACTTGTTGATGATATTGATGCCGTAGAATGTTCTTCAAAGCTGAGTAAATAAAGAGCACCAGGTGTTTGATAAATTGTGTGAGCGAGAGAGGATCTGGAATGTTAAAATTTTGCTGATTACAATTGAAATGTATTACTACGAGCTAGTCTTTATCGAGTTTAAGTTTTGTTCATGTTACTATACACTTCGTACTAGCTGATCTTCATTGAGTTGAGTTTGGTTTCCTATTGATGGAATGATTTCACACGTATTGCTTGCTGGAGGCGAGCTGGCAGAGAGTATGATTACTTACAGGCTTCCTGTAGTCATTTTCGTACATATACCTCTGATTATCGACTTCTCGTTTATGTACATTGATAAGACGGTTTATGTATATGAGGTCAGCATTTTGACTGCCAACATGATGCAAATTATGTAGAGAACAATATAAACTGTGGCTTGTAGACATTGGGTTATAATTGAACTTCTATTACTAAATCGTGTTTGATTACTCTGGTGTCGGGAAGTTGATGGCAATGATTCATAAAGGCAATGCCAATAACTTTCTAGCATCACTGTCTCATTGAGGTACCTATAGACATGGAAAGTATCTGGTTTGCATTAGCACATTGTAAACATGGTAAATATGCAGTGTGCAAACACTAATCCGTATCGAGTGCCCAATGTGCCTATTCAGTGCTTTGATAAATTTAAAGATGCATGAGTTGCGAATCATATGAATGAATCACATGAGAAATAGATCCATTGAACTGTGGAAGTTTGTGTGATTTTTTTACTTTGATATATTTTTTATTTATTTTTGTAAACGTATTTGGTTTGTCTCTGTAATTGAATTTGTGAATAATTTAGCAATGAGAGCTGCTGCTGCAACCCGGAGATTGCTATGCAATGAGATGTGGAGGAGAAGCAGTAGTCTTTATTGTACAGATCAAAGCTCCAAACTGAAGATCTTCGACCGCCATCTCAAACAAAAACAAGTTTGGATCTCTTTAATGCCTTGTACATTAGTTAAGATACTTTTAATGAGTTGGAAAAGAAAATTTCCATTTAATTTTCCCATATTTCCAGCGAGATAGAGCTGCATGGCTGATGCGTCCAAATAACTCCTTGCTGGATGCTGTGGCTGAAAATCTACTTGATCGTTTGGAGGTAGATATTTTTAACAGATTATTGATCTGCTTAAGACATTTTATTGGCTTTTCCTATTGAGATTGCAAATATGAAACCATGAGTTGTTCTAATTTTTATTTGTATTATAATGTATGACATAATGAGCATTATCAAGCTGATCTGGAGTTCCTGTTCAGTAACATATTATAAGTCCACTGTTTGCAATTGTTTAGAAGCATGATAGGTAGAGGATTTGGATTGTACATTTTACACAAATTGGAATTTATAGTTCTTCTAATCGTTTGCCATCAATCTTTCTTTAATTAGTTCTCCATGGAAACATGTTAGGGAGTTCTGATTTGACTTGGACCACTGGGTTCTCAGGCAAAGGAAACCTATTTTGAAGTCTGTTGAGTGGTGAATTATTATGTCAAAATACTGTGTTCTTGGTCTATCAACTGGTTTAATCCTGCTAATATATTAAACTCATCTTGCTTCCATAAATTAATGTTACACACTTGACTTTGTAGGATTGTAAAAAAACATTTCCATCAGCATTATGTATGGGAGGTTCCATGGAAGCAATTACCCGTTTGTTGCCTGGTCGGGGTGAGACTTGAATTCGTCCTTGTCCTATTCAATCTTTAGCGGGTTTACTATTAGATTATGATCTGGTTTCCTGAAAAAAAAAAAAAAACATTCCAAGTTCCAACCTCTGTGAAGAAGAGTACTGTTGAGATTTCAGTTTCCCCATCTTTCAGCTTTATCTCTCTTCTCAAATTGCTGCAACTTACGATCCAAAAACAATTTATAGGCATTTTTCTTTAACTACCATGTTAAGATAGATGAATCTAGTTTATATGTTGAAGTTCCCCTAAATTTCTCTACTTTTATGATTCTCAACAGTTCATAGGCATTTTTCATGCATCACATGATAGATGGGCTTTTGGTTTAAATATTGAAGTTTCTACTTTCTTACAACTAGGATATATTGTGTATCTTCCTTTCAGGTGGCATTGAAAAACTCATAATGATGGATTCTTCATATGACATGCTGAGTTTATGTAAAAGTGCTGAAAAAGATTCACCAAACAAAACTATCGAGACATCATATGTCGTTGGTGATGAAGAATATCTGCCTGTAAAAGAAAGGTAGTGTATATGGAACCAGGACCTTTTGCTTTGTAAATACAGTACCATCTTCCTTCTTTTCAGTAGAGAAAGGCATGGCTCTTGTTATGTCAAAGGTAGTACTCATGCAAGTGTATTTGTGCCTGTATAGCTCTGTGGACCTCATTATTAGCAGCTTGGGACTGCATTGGACGAATGATCTTCCTGGTGCCATGATCCAGGTTTCTTCATGTTCGTTCTTAACTTTGAAATCCATTTCCAAAAGCTAGTTATCTTCTAGTTATATTTCTTACTTTTTTCGTTACATGGCAGAGTAAACTGGCTTTGAAACCTGATGGCCTATTTCTGGCTGCTATTTTTGGTGGAGAAACATTAAGGTTATTACCAGTTATTCTTGGTCTTGGGTATTATTTAGCTGTTTTTCTCTGGGAAAGAACTGATTGCTTCGCAACATTTTTCTTCCAGGGAACTAAGGATAGCGTGTACTGTAGCACACATGGAGCGGGAAGGAGGCGTCAGTCCCCGGCTGTCACCTTTAGCACAAGTATGTCTTGTCATCCTCAACCTGGAAAGAGAACTTCAACTTGCATGGATATGATACAGTGATGAAGATCATAATTATTACTGGGCAAAAGGCCGTTCGGTTTCATGATTACATAAATACTGTGTTAGAACCTCATATTTTAATTATCAAGAATTAAGAATAGAATTCTTGGTAAGGTGCTAGCTACATCACCTATTTTATTCCCCCTTTGATGCTTCCTCAATTATTTATCTAGATTACCCATAAAATGTCGAGAGTCATCCTACCACTGGTTATATAGATATAACCTTTGACAATGTGAGTGGGACCACAGATCAGAGTAAGAATAGTTCCATGTAACCATTGAGATATGCAACTTCATTTCTCTTTAATTTATCCACCCTGCTTGTCTCAGGGGTATGCTATATAGGACAGTAAATTCTAGCATAACAGGTCAAGTGACTGTCAGAAAAGCTAATCACTTTCTTTAGGGTTGAACAGTTTTACATTCAAGGTAGGTCTCATTATAGGCAACATCCGGAGTTATGTGTTATATTGGGTATCTCAATATTTTGTGAGAAAAATTGTTATGGACCTTTATGCTGTGGAATTTTGCTCTTCTGTATTTTATATTATTTGCATAACTCTCGAACTCTTCATCTCACATTTCTGTTTAACCAGCTGATTACACTTAATTTTATTAATTTATTAATGATCTCACAGGTACGTGATGCTGGCAATTTGCTTACCAGGGCAGGTTTCAGTCTCCCTGGCGTTGATGTTGATGAGTATACTGTGAAATATAACAGTGGTAACCATTTCCTTTTGACCTTATGATGAAGTAAAAATGTCTGACAGTTGATGACCTCAACATGTACCATACTAAAGTGTGTAGGTTGAAATGTGGTTCTGTTGAGACTGGACTTATATTTTTATTGTAAGCCTTCACCCAAACTTCTCAAAAATAGCAATCAGAAACTTCCAAATATCCCAGGTTGAATTTCACTAATAAAATTAGCCTTTTGCTGCAATCCCAACAGGAGAGGGTGCTAATAAATTAACCACATCAGGAGGGGGGGCCTACCTCTTGTTTCAAAAAGACCTCCAAAATCAGCCGTAACAGGCTGCTAATTATTATTCATGTACCCGATGACGGATTACAAATCCATCATCCTGCCTGTTTTTGACTTTTTCCACCAACTTCATGCATCTGCATTTTTACAATGTGTGTCTATTGTGCGTGTCACTTTTTGATAGAACAGTATTAATAAGAAAAAAAGAGTTTATTTGCGACATTTTGTTGCCGAAGAATGTCAATTTGTACTTTTGCAACAAAAAAATAGTCCTGTATGTAATCCTTTAGCATGTTATGCCGGTTACAATGGACTATGGAGAGTTATGATTTGGCATGTGAAAAGTGTTAACACGCTGAACTATTCAACAGATGAAAAAGTATTTCTATTTGAACATTTTGAGTTAGTGGTATAATTTGAACATTTTGAGTTAGTGGTATAATGGTATTCCCTTTAAGCTTGTACAGGAACAAACTAGTCTTTTTTCGTGTGTGTTACAAGTTGTCATATGATGTGTGGTATCTTGTATTTCAATTTGTTATTTGGCCTGCCTTCCTTCATTCGTATGCTGATGTTATTCTGAAATTTGACAGATCATTGTTATTCTATAATCATTTTAATCTACTGTTTAGAATGCATTTCTTTACTTCTGCTCCACAGTTCACTTGTTTCAGGGTTTGGTTCCCCACCCCCCTACCCCCTCCCCCCCACCCCTCG
>JAYMSP010005795.1:0-12903 GCA_036897095.1 Plantago elongata | reverse complement strand
AGTATGGTATTTGATATTCTAGTCGTATTGCATTAAATTTGAAGAAGTTATCAATGTAAGATTTTCTAATTCAAGTTCATATCCTTGTTCAAATTTCAAATAAAATTGCAATTTTTAATTACCAAATAACAAACGTACAAACTAAAAAAAAAATGCAGATTAAAGAACTGGCCGATTTTAAATCCAGCCAGTTCACGGCATGACCGGTTTTAAAACTGAAATTTTAAGAACATGACTGGTTTTAAAACCGGCCATTTCTTCATTCTGCATTTGTTAAAAATGCAGATAAAGAAATGGCCGGTTATAAAATGTCGGTATTAAAACCGGCCATTTCGTGATTCTGCATTTCAACAAATGCAGAATCAAGAAACAGCCAGTTTTAAAACCGACCATCTTTTTATATGGCCGGTTTTTAAACCGTCCATTCCTTGATATTTTAACCGGCCATATCATAATTACGAAATTTTAATTTTTTTTACAAATTCGTTTTGTATTTTCCAAAATCCATATGTTCAAAATATAACCGAAATAATTTCTTAACATAAAATACATTTCAATTTTTTTTTACAGTTGTTATTTTGTTTCCGTACATATTTGCATAGTGTTTACGTGTTTGAAAATACAAGTTCATTTGATTTTTCATTTTTTAGCTAGGGACATTTTCGTCAAGTTATAAAATATGTGTGTTGTGTTTAGCCGAAAACGTGTTACGTTTAACAGCTCCCGCGTAAAACCAAATATTCATAATGACTTTCACAGAAAACAACACTCAGTGTTTGAGAGATAGAAAATGAACAGCTTTTGATCTTTCACAAGCTACAAACAATAGGCATGTCCAACTGACACCACAGAATTACCCCTTTGTTATGTCAATCAAGTATTTGCACACAAGAAAAGCCTGTTGCTCCTAAAATTTGTATATCTGTTCACAAGACAGATAATTCAACAACATTGCCACTGGCGTCGTTCCTGTCTATCATTATCCGTAGAGCGTCATCAACTCCGTGATCTCAAATTCACCTGGCCTCAACTGCCTGACCCTGAAAATCCAGAAGAAGATTTTGTTTACCTCACTAATTACAATCTGGGGATCAGGTTTCATGGTCAGATGAACTGAACTCGTCATCATCATCTGTCTCACGCCTTTTTATTGATGGAAATAGCCGCCTCTGGTAATCTCTCATAGACTCCCTGCGTGTATCTTGAGAAGGCGATGGAGGTAGAGATTCTTGAGAAGGTGATGAACGTAGAGATTCTTTTCGACGGGCCTTTGGTGCTATATTGTTTAGGCTCTTCACATCTTTACAAGCCTTGTCCAACATGGACAGGAAGTCACGGATTATTGCAAAGAGGCGAGGCCCCTCCTCCTTTCTTGCCCGACCATGAAAATAGTCTCCCGTGCTCTTCACCAAATCCATTATTCGTTTATCCTCTTCAATCAGCCACTTGACATCCGAGTCTGCATGATCGATAAAACTAGCAAGAAAATCACGGAACTCGTTCTCTCCATCCACAGTCGTCATCTCTGTTTCAAGGAATCCCTTCAGGCTTACAAGTGACTGACCGATTTTAGACACAGATACAGCTACCGTCTCTCTATCAATAAGTGCTGCTTTTCTTACATTCTCAAGCTCGTCACTAAGACCCGCAACTACCTGGAGACCAAGGCTTCGATGATACTCTTCCGATTCTTGTGAAGCATCTTCGATAAGATCGTCTGTTTTCACACTAGATATGCTCTGGCTCTCTCTTAACCTTCGAGCAGCTCTTAAACCTTCCGATCGAATTATTTCATGAACGACAAAGTGGAGCAATGTGGTCTTTCCGTCGGTTCCTTTCACATCAGACAGTTTCAAAAGCGTATCAAGCTTGAACGCTTGCGCACCTCCCCTGTACGTGCCATCATTCATGCGGTTTCCAGTTTTGAGGACGGCTTCCAGAAGTTTCAAGAACAATCTGTTGTTTTTGAGTTCATTACATGCTACCTGAAAGTAATGATAAGAGTCATGTTTCACAGCCTTACAAATGTAAAATGCAGTATGCAACAAGCAAGAATATGTAATGCATCATGCAAGCACCAATACAGGTCAAATGTTAAACTTTAATTCTCCACAAGATCACCAGTGAAAAAAAAATGGCAGGCTTAACACTGACCTCTAAGGTCGAAAGTGAGTCTTTCATCGAAGAAACTTCCTCCTGGTATGTGCTTATGAATAAAAGTGACTCCAGCCGCTTAAATGCAAAGGGAATGTTCACCATGACTTTGAGAAACCTTTCAGCCGGGCCAAGATGAGAAACATCTCCACTGTATAGCCTAAGCTTTAGTTCTTCCTCTGATGTTGGCGCCATTTTTATCAACGTTTGGACGAGCTCTGCCGGCAGCTCATTACCTGATGAAGTCAAGACAACCATCAGGAAGTCAGCTTCAGAGAGTAACACACAGAATAACAAATGTATAGCAAATCTTAGAGAACAGTACCTTCTCTGAGCGCATCGCAGACTTCATCTGTTGTGACATTCAATGCTTTTAGAAGAATAGCTAAATTTTGTGATTTCTTAGGATCAATAATCTGAATAAACTGAGGGGCCTCAAAAGAAAACGAATCTTTCTTATTCTCGTTCCTGCTCTTTTCAGGGGTTGCATATCCAAATAGACTTTCCATCATCTCCTCGTTAACTCTGGAAAGCATAAACATATCCTCAAGTTGGCATAACATAGATATCAAGAACATGCTAATATAGCAAATCAAAAGGCAAGTTGCACGAAAACTTACTGAAATGATCCGGCTTTAAGCTCATGCCAGACCATCGAATGATCAGGATTGGCCATAACCTTGTCCCAGAAAAATGGCTTTAGCTTGGTTTTAGGAGCGTCCGACTCGTCGGAATCATCAACAACCTCCACGGTCGAAGAGCGTCCACGATGGTGGGGACCAAGAGAAGGCTTCAGAGCTGGTGGATTAGGAGGGCGCTTAACTTTGGGAGGTGGTGGAGGGGTCGGAGTTGGTGGTTTGGGTGGAGGAGGGGGTGGTCCATGTGGTGGAGGTGCCGCTTTTCCAGGAGGTAATGGTAGACCAGATTTATTGTTTTCCGAGGATTCTGCACCAGCTTCTGGCGTCTGAGATTCGGCTTTCGAAGAACCTTGAAACGTGGTAGTCCCTGAAGGACTATTGGACCCTTTACCTTCTGAAGAAGCTGAATAATCATAATTTATCAATTAAAATGTTGTGCTATGATCATAAATTTAACCCGAATTCTACTATATCTGTTAAAGCATGCTGGCTTACCTGCCAAAAGACCATTACCACTTAGATTGAGAAGCGGCTTTTCATCTCTCGGCCCCTCTTTCGGCTCAACTTTGCTTTTTCTCTTCAGACAGCATAACAAAAACAACGCAAAGAGAGAAACTCCAGCCACTACACCTGCAACTATGGCAGCTACAGTATATCTTCTGTTTGCATCCGTATCTGTGCTTTGTGGTATAACTGGAATATAATCTGATGGTGAAGGAGGAATACTTGGCTCTTCAGGAGCAAAAGAAGATTGCTCAGGAACTGGAGCTGGAGGATCTGTTGCCAGATTAGGGGACTGTAAAACAGGAGATGGAGATGGAGATGGAGATGGAGATGGTGACGGAGACGGTGCTGGGGATGTAGTACTAGTACGGGCTACAAACCCTGCAGCTAAACTGTTTGGCGATAATGCGGGACCATGAATTGGAGAGATTATTAGTTTGTTCTTCCTTTTATGCCTCCTTTTACGTCGTAAGTACCTTCTCGGAACGTAACACCAATCAGGCAACAGGTGCTGATACTTGTTTAACCACGATTCCTCCTCCTCTGCTCTCAATAAATTTGGTGTTAAACTTTTTCCTTTTAAGCACTCCAAGATAGTTTCCTTCTCCTTTGGAGACAGAGCAGCAATAGCTTTTCTGGCTGAAGAAGTTGGTTCAAATTCCAAGTTCCTGTTTTTATTTAGCTCTTTACTGCAGTAACTCCACACTAGATTTGCCTATCACAGATGATTTCATCAAAATATTCAGGAACCTTGTCCAAGTAGAATACTTTACACTTGACTTTAGATAAATTAAGGCTATTTTTTCTTACTTTTTCCCCTCACATATGTTCAGCATAGCAAGAAACCGCAGATTCTTAAGCAAGGGAAATTATAATCTCACTTTGTGCTCTCATCGTGGAGTGATTGTAATATCACCAAGACATGGTGATATGATTTGCTACTATGCCATCTATTTGTAGGTCTTCTAGCATTGGTGATCAAATTAAAAGAACCAACAGTTATCACAAACTTCCATGGGAAAACAAACTATCTGATGAAGTAAAATTGTTATGCAGTTGTTTCCATTAGAATTATGCTTACCGACATTCAGATTTCAGACATAAAGTACCATCTTGCTAAAATAAAATCGTGTACGGTACGTGCTTCGCGTCTATGCCCAACAAAGTCTATTCTGCTTCTGCTATTCACAGGGAAACTTTAACATTCCACAGATAAACTACTCCTCATGCCAAAAGGCATATGTGCAAACATGTAGAGACGTCGTGCTTATTTAAGAAACACACCAAATTAACATACTAAACACAGATACTATGCAAAACAAAACCAAGCAAAGGTGATATCTTTAAAACGCTTAACATTGGAAGGAAAATAGAGATTACCATATCTTCATGGATGTCCTGAAAATCCCAAGAAACTCTATCATCCAAGAAGGTCTGTGCTAGCTTTCTATTCCCTTCTGAATTATTCGCGGCGAGCACACATAACAAAACGACAAAAAGAGACACGAATCGGAACCTTCCTACGTCACTCATGATTTCTGAAAGCATCAATTATCCATAACCAGTCGGCTCCCTTGTCATTTCATTGAATCAACAGAATTAGAGAGAGCAATGTGCAGAGCTGATGCAGCTATTCATGGATAAATGTCAATAGTATCCTTCCTTGTTCCTTCCCTTGAATATATTGAAACCCCTAAACAGACAAAATTCACATACAAGAGAGGCATCATCACTACGTGACATGTATTATTAATATCTGTTATTAGGAAAGTAGTAAGAAAAGAAGAAAATGAAAGAACCTTGAAGAGAAACGGTGCAAAAGCACTGAATCTTGGACCAAAATGTGAAGGGGTTCCGAATGAATTTGGTCGGAAAATTGTTGGTTTGGTCGGAATGAATATTTGGGAAGGGTGTTCTTTTGTTTTCGTTGAAATGGTGCCTGGTTTATCGGAGGTAAATGAAATGAGAGATTCACATACAAAACGAAAATGCCGAATATGTAACGTGCGCAGCAGAAACAAAGAAAAGAACTACGCTGACATACAAATGCAGGCAGACTAGAATTTAATTGTGTACGTGTTTGCAAGATTACTATTATCAATTAAAGCAAGTGGTAATTGAACAGAGGCCCCTGTTTTGTTTTCAACATATTAAATCACTCCTCCTTTTGACCTTTTCCAAGTCAAACTTTCATTTTGGCACAAGATCGACTTTAGCTATTATATCGGCAAACATTATAATTATTATTATAGACGTAAGATAAAGTATTTATTTGTAAAGTACTAAAAGTGGTAGCAATCTAAATGTGTTAAACAAATTGATCAGAGTCGAACTTTAACTTAATAGATCAGTGATCGTCAGAATTTTAGTCTGGTTGTGATCGCCTCGAGTTTTTCACGAGCAGCTCGATAAGTTCGACTCGCTTTTGCTCGTAAGCGCTCGACTTGTTAGAGCTTGGAAATGAAGCTCCAAACTTTAGAAATTCTTAATTACATAAATTGTAAAAGTCAAATATATTTTTATAATAAAATACAAAGTTTTGAAATTCACACCTTCCATAAACTCAAATAAATAGCAGAATTTAAATAAAAATTTGTTTCAAATGCATGTTTAATTTTTATTATGTAATATGTAAATAAATAAATAAATTAAATATATATTTTGGTCCAGTTAACAACAAAAAAAAAGATAGAGAGGGTGAATAGTCTTTTCAAACTTTTGTCGAGAAACAGTATTTCTCATAAATTGGTGGTTTTTTTATACTTAGATTCAAATAGCGGAAGACTTTAAGCGATAGATAAATGTGATTGTGCTTTGCAATAATAATATTTGTGTGTGTGTGTGTGATGTTGGAATGTAAATACAGAATAGAAAATAACATAACAATTATAGTGGTATCTGGAGGTGGCGTAACCTTCCAACTAATCCGCTCGGTCTTTCTGATACCTGGAATTCACTAGAACAGATAATTTGGTTTACCTTACAATAAATCATATTCTAAGATCTCTACAAACAAATTGTTCCCAATCAAAGCCTCTGAGTTTTTTCCTAACTTCTCGAGGCAAGTACTTCATGTACTGAAGATAACCTTGGAGTTTTTACTTGATTTCCCAAATCAAGTACTTTATGTACTCCACATCTTGATGGTGTTGGTTATAAATTGATTGTTGGGTAAGCTTTTCTTATAACTTTTCAGCTATGTTTTCAGAGTGGTAGGTTCTCCTTACTGACCCAAGTAATTGGTATCCGTTCTAGAGAAAGAGCTTAAGAAAGGATATTTGAAAGTTCAACTCTTTCACAAATAACAATCTCTTAACATAGGTTCAGGACACTTAGAACTACTAGTGATTTTTCGAGCTTGTTAGTCGCAACAGAAAGCTTGGAGAATGGTATTATGAATGCTTGAGATAATACTTGCTTGATAATAAAAATGAGCGTAGTTTGTGTGTGTATTTCTCAGCCTCTAAGTGGTGATATTTATAGATGAATTTGAGAGTCATTTGAATAGTATCCGTTAGACCTTCTCAAAATTCAATCTGTTGATATCTCGAAATGAGTACTCATAAATTCCTTTTTCATTTTTCAGAGAGGACTATGCATTGAGCAACTTTTCAGCCGGCGTAATTAATGCATTGTACTACCTCTTGTCCTGTGGTCTCAATGGACACATGAACCTTTCTGAAAGCTAGCATGCTCCTGACCTCAGTGATGCCATATGTTTAGAGACTTGCTGTGTGCAATATAAGCATTATACAATATGCTTTCTGGATATAGTCTATCTGAGGAGACTAACCCTTATGTCTTCATCAAACTTGTGCAATCTTCAGTCTTTAAATCTTCGATAAAAATTCATTGCTAGGATCCTTCTTCATCGCCTTCTTCGAAATATAAAATTACATTCATAGACCTAATAATCCTATTACAAGTTTAACTAGACTAACATACTAAGTGATTTCCTCTTTTACAATGTTCAAATGAACCAAGTGTATTAGTCACATTTATGCACTAAAGAAAAGTCATATTGATCAAAAATACTAACAAATATTCCTAACAATATATTAAATTGATTATTGCTCAAGAGCATTGATCATTTTGGCAGGGTGATCGATTCAAATTCGACAGTGAAACGAATTTGCTCGCGAGTTCGATCTAAATATTGACCGTGATTTTTAACGATCGACTTGATTCACTAATACCCCTAAATCAATCTACCAATAATCGATCGAACTATCACTAAAGAAAGAGCTAACACATTACTTTGATCATATGTATACCTTTTGACCGGAATATATATAGTAGTATAGATTTACTATGTGACAGTAGTAGTCTATGTATTTACTACTTCCTTCGTTACATGATAAATACAATATTTAATTTTAAAAATAATATAAAATTAAAGTATGAAAATTAAAGTAGATTTATAGTTTGCGGATCAAATTTAAAAGAACATTGTTCACCTTACCAAAATTTGGATTGTGTGAATATTACAAAAGTTGTACTAATATACTTATAGTAATAATACAAAATAACTTTCTACCACACCTTGTAAGTGTTAAACTTTTAAATGGGACAATTTTCATACCAAAACTAATTTATACAGACAAACACTATTACTCTGGTTGGGTCGTATTAGTTAATTAGGAGTGGCTATTCTTTTCAAGGTTTTGAGAAGGATATACTGATATGTTTAAATAATTACTCACTAAAAACTCATAATCTCAGAAGGCTTGGGGTTAATTATCTCCCCCTTTATTACCAAAGATGTGGAGTTTATTAAAAGCAAAGAAGATTATATCTATAACTTTAAGAGACCGACCTCCTACATCGAAGTAGAAAATTCATATTTATCCTTATAAGGCAATTGTTACTATTCTAGTCTGGATCGACCCTATCCAAACAAGTCCGATCAGACTCTCTACTAAGAAGAAAGATCGTGGCGGTCTAAAGTTGACCTTCTATTGTCCAAAGTCGTCGCGTGATCTAAACGTGTCGCCCTAATATAATTTTATGTGTCAAAAGTTAATAGGATCGATTAAATTCTGGGCAAGACAGTGGCTTGTCCCGGAGCACTTCCTATATAAAGGGGCGCCTCTTCTCCGGTTGACGTAAGTAATCGACTTGCAATATTCTTCTTTCTTGTCTACTTGGCCACCACTACCGACAAGATGAATTGAATCTAAAGTTCGGTGTGTTTAAGGTAAACCGTCCAAGAAATGTTTAATAACCTACCTTATTTCGCAGAAAGATCACACGCAAAAATTCTACCACAATTACTTACCCGACCTAATTTAAGGAGTCTTACATTCCAAAGTCAAGAGCTACCATATCAGATAGTATTGTTATCAATCCCTCTTACTGCAAACTTTCTTGTTAAACCTAGCTTGTTAATTGTTAATCTAGGACATTTGGGTCACATGTATCTCCGTGCATAGTGAAGATACCATGACACGTTCCAGATTGTAAATCATTATCATGATTCCTGAATTAACAGAAACTGGGATTATATTCTGGCAGCCAAACACAAAAATGGACAGTTTTTTTTTCTTACTTTTCTCCAACCGAACAGAAAAAGGTTGTGCTAGTATAGAAATGATGAAAGAGGTAACTAGTAGGGCTCGAGCACTGGTAGATCGCATAACATTAACATAGGCAGCCAAAAATCACAGCAAGGCCAAAACTAAAAGTGGGAATGATGATTAATGGCATCCACGTGATACAGTAAGTAGTAGGGTGGACTTGCTTGGGTGAATATTTTTTATCACTACTATTCTTTCTCCTCTCATTTCCATCTCCAAATAATCCCAATCCAAACAAAACCAAATAAACCAGCTTCTTTCTTTCTTTCTTTATTTCCTTGTTCGATTGAATTAGTAATCATCAATGGGAATGTGCTATGTTGGAAAAGCGACCAAGATCTTCCTCTTGATCGTAAGTGCCATCGTTATTACCGGTGTTGTACTCGGATTGACTATCTTCAGACACCATAGCGCATCCAAAGCCAATGATAACAATTTTAATACTAATCCACAAATTCCAGTCATTTTTCCACCGGACCCTCAAACCCCAGCCTCTACTTTTACTCCGTCCACCTCTCCGCCACCTCCCGTTAACAATCCAAGTGCTCCTGAATCGTCTACGCCGCAGACACCTCCTCCGCCGCCAGATTCAATCACGCCGCCTCCTCCAGCTTTAGTTCCTCCGCCTCCTCCTCCAGCTTTAGTTCCTCCGCCTCCTCCTCCAGCTTCACTTCAGCCGGCACCGCCAGTGGTGGTAGGGGCGCCTCCGCCGTCATTTGCTCCTCCTGGACCGGTGCCAGTGACTCCCGGTCCGGTCAACAGTTTGTAGCTTTTTCTTCATATATTTATTACCTTTTCTTTTATTTTACTTTGATTAATTTTCTTTGGTTTTCTGTGTACTGAATGAAAAGTTAAGTGTTGGGCTTTTGCGCAACGAGGATGATTTATTCTTTTTTCTTTTCTATCTTATGTCTTGGATGGATAAATATTTCTATGTGGACATCTGAAAATTCAGTCAGATTACTCAGGACTTTCATTACAGTTTTTGGTCAATCATCAAATTTGGTCAGAATTATCAAACTGTCTTTCAGATTTCATGAATAACAAACAAAAGGAGACTAATCGTAATAGAGTGAACTAATACGGGATTGTGTGGACCATTGACCCCCGACTCCCAAATCATTTGTGCCTTCTCCCCTATAATCAATGTATGTTAACGGAATTTTTATGAGGCATTAATTAAGACCCTAGTTGTTTGATAATTGTATTACAAAAAAAATTAAAACCAAATGTTGTTAATACTAAAGATACTTTACATCATCCCAGAAAGATATCCAGCAAGCTCCTAAATAGAACAAACAATAATTGCAAGTCATACATTATTTCTAATTAGTAAGAAACACAGACACCAAGCACAATAACTAATTAAACACATAGTTTGCTTAAGGGGAATGGCACGATTGAACTCATTGAATAGGGCAAATGGTTCACGTAGTATCATGTTTAATTACCATATCACGTATGGTCCTATAATTTCTTTTGTCATGACACGTCAAGTACTTTTGGCCCAGTTGACAAAAGGTCAAGGGTTAACGGATGATATGACTAAGAAGTCAACTGGTCAAACTCTCCAACTCAATTGCCACATATTTATTGAATTAAATAAATAGTAAAATAAATTTAAAATATTAAAACAAAATTTTATAAATATTTTTAAAAATTAAAAAAATATCATAAGTTAAAAAAAAACTGAAAGTGAAATAAAATTATATTTCGTTGAGGTGGCCCGGCCGCTCCTTTATCATTGTCGCCTTCAATAATGATTGATAATGGAGTGTTCAAATGGTTTATGTTCTATTGCCTCTATTCTCCTTGAATAGGCTTGCGTCACTTGTTCGTCAATGGTTTAATTATGTTGTTTTTGTTAGAAAATATAGTTTGCAATTCCTCAACTATTCTAGGAACTCAAATTCGGCCAATGACTTGAGGATTGACATCAACTTGAAAGATCTAGAATGGCGACCAAGAAATTGGTACACACAAGTACCTGCATCATCAAGCCGGCGAATTGGAAAGTGAAACAGAAACACAGAAATGGGATGAATAATATGTAATCATAAGAAAGGAAGTGAACAGAATCACACACAGATGATGGCAAATTGTATGGATAATGTCAAATTTCTTCAAGATTAAGCTTAGCAAGAGGCGGCAGAAATATGGCTATAAATAGGCTAGCATAGTTCATGTAATTCCAAATATTCGATGTATAATTACAAATAGAGCAGATAGGAATTCAGCAATGATGCGTAACCATTGTGCTAACGCTTCCGTACCTTATTATACCTCCGTCCATAAAATGTATCCTCCACTCAACTCAATATCATCCAATAAAATATTTAAGGGGCTGATTGACATGGCACTCAAATGATCATTTGGATGAGATTTTGGTGAAATTGTAATTGTGTTTGGAATGGAACTGAAATGGGGTATTTGAAGTGTATTTTAGGCCAAATCAATGTTCATCGAGCCAAATGGAGCGATTTAAATGCTATGGCAATCAGCCCCTAAAACATTCTCCCTTCCACCCGCTATTCGATTATCATCTTTATCAACAATTTAACATTTTGGTGCTAAAGTTCTACTAGCTCAAGATCAGGAGTATGCATAAATAAACAGAATTAAAGTGAAATTCAGATACCTGCATTAAATCCCCAATGTTGACAACCATGGATCCAGGGAGGCAGGGACAGCTGGAACATCAACCCATTGGTTCTCATGCCATACCTGTAGACCCCCTATGTTATCCTGAAGAAGAAGGGTTAAAAAAAAAATAATATGCATGTCGCGTGGAGCCAAAACTCTAAAGTGTGTGAAAGACTCGACCCGTACGACACTAGACTAGTTCGCCCCGAAACTCACTAGAGAGCCTTCTGTCAGATAGCGGAATATGTTTGTATGAAGAGTGTGTTGGAGAGCTTGGAAGTTTGCAAGAATGCTTGATTGTTTCATTGAACAAAATGGTGAGGCCAAAGGACTATTTATACATGATTCCACCTCCTTTAAGGAAGAGTTGAGAGCTATCTAAAGTAATCTACTTCTAGATCTATCTACTAATTACAAGTACTAATTCTCTAGAATTTACATGATACCTCTAGAGAATTCCCATCTTCATTGCTCTTCATGATCTCTCTAGATAATTCCTCCATGGACTTGGACTTGGGCCGCACAAAGTAGATGGGCCGTGACATTCTCCCCCACCTAAGTCGTTGTCGTCCTCGGCTCGACCTTGGCACGGTACTCGTTGATCATGTGCCCGAATTGCCACATAATTCTCATGTTCCCAACTACTCTCGGCATCGGGTAGTCCCTTCCATCGAATGAAGTACTCCGTGTAAGGCGGAACCCCTCTCCTTCGTATTTTTCGATGGGAGATGATTTCTTCCACATCCTTGTCAAAGGAAGTGACCACGGCTGTGCGTTGTCGACTTGACTCCCCCCTTTCCGGATTCTCCTTGTCTTCGTGATAAGGTTTAAGTTGGCTCACATGGAAGACTGGATGAATCTTATGTTTTGGCGGTAACTCCAAGTGATAAGAGATGTTCCCCACTCGTCTCTCGATTGGAAACGGTCCTTCATACCTTCGGATTAGCCCCTTATGCACAGACCGTAATGACTTGAACTGTTGGGGAAGTAACTTGACCATTACCCGGTCCCCTTCTTTGAACTCCACGGCACGCCTCTTAAGATCTACCCACTTCTTCATCTTCTTGGCTGCCTTGTCCAAGAATGCCCTTGCAAGATCGGCCTCCTCTTGTAAGGATCTGGCGAAAGTGTACACCGAAGGGATATGTCCCGAGTAACTCGTCGCTATGTTGTGAGGAGTCATTGGTTGCCTTCTGGTTGCTAACTCGAAAGGACTCCTTCCAGTCGATTCACTCCTCTGCAAGTTATATGAAAATTGGGCGGTGTCCAAAACCTTCGTCCAATCCTTCTGATTGGCACTCACATAGTGGTGAAGATATAACTCCAATAATGCATTGACCCGCTCGGTTTGTCCATCAGTATGGGGATGAAAACTGGTCGAGAATGCC
>JAYMSP010005794.1:0-12904 GCA_036897095.1 Plantago elongata | reverse complement strand
CTTGTCACGTAGTTTATCATATTAGTGTATAATCACTATAGTCATCTTCATTTCAAATGCTTCTGTATCTTATGTAAAATTTGACATTAAAGTATGCTGTTCAAAAGTTTAAGATGCATCTGCTTGACAGGACTGTACAGTTGGTTTGTTGTTTGCCCTGCTCCCAATCCTTGGTGGTACTTCCAATGTGTTTCAAGGAATAGTATCCATGACAAAATTGTAAGTCAAGTACCTGAAAAAAGTGGATTTATTTTGTGCTGCTTGCACTGCTCGGGACTGGGTTTGTATCTGTTCTGCTATTACCTCTTATACTTAATTATATAAAGTCACCTGTCAGGGTGTGAAGTATCCAGTGGACCTGAATAATATGGACGATTATCTTTGAATAAGGTTGCATGCTCCAGAACCCTCAGACTCATGGGACTCTATATAGTACTAAAAATGATCAGTAAGGGTCTGAAATAGTTGTATACTATAAAAACTGTAACCAGAATACCTGATCACAACCCATATTGAGAGACAGCAATTCTATGCAGTTGTTTATCTGTCATACTCATATCAGTATAAGGTGTTGCTAACTGGTTCTTACTTTCCTCATGCCTTCTGAGTTCTTCCCCTGTACTTCCATTTACTTATCTTTTCTATCTTGGCAAGAATATATTCTTCAACAATTATCAGTCAATTCATACGTGGCTTGGATATTCAAAAATATATTGGCTGATAGCCTAGGAACATGGGAATGTTAATCTTGCTAGGAAAAGGGAGTTTAGAAATAGATTGTAGCACTATTTGGAGTTTGATACCAGGATGCATTATTCAATGCCTCTGGTGGGAGGGGATTAGTGGAATGATGTATGTTTCAAAGAGACTTGCCCTTTAGGGAAAAAAATGAAGGATATCATGTTTCAGACTATGTTCTTGTGGTTCGATTCTGGGGCCAGAAAATCTGTACATAATTCTATAAACTTTTTGTCACCCCTACTGAGTGTTATACTTATTTATTATATAATTTTCATGCATATAACGAGCGACTTGTTTCTTGTGTTATTTTTTTGTAGATTGGTAGTGCTACTTGGATTTCTGGCTGTTGCTTCGATGCTATGTCGCAGTTGTATACCCTGGTTTCTTAAGCTGATGATAAAGCTATCCACACAGGTGATTTCTTTTACTCTTTTTCCACTTTCCTAGTAATTGAGGCATATCAATTCTGTATCTGGTATTTGACTCTGATCTCTAACATCTGCAGACAAATGAACTGTATCAATTGGCATCTGTGGCTTTCTGCTTGCTCGTTGCTTGGGTATGTCTCATCTGCTGAGTTCACCTATCTAGTAACTCTGGTATCTTAAAATTTTCAGTCATAATTTTTGTGCTGCCGTACAAATTACTATTACATGCAATGGAATGAAGTCTACCTCCCCTGACTTGTTCTGCCAGTACACCCAGTTCTTTACATTCATTTATGTCAAAATAGAAAATACTAATAACACACGTTATTGCTGTATCCTTCAGTGTAGTGACAAACTTGGCCTGAGCCTTGAATTGGGCTCCTTTGCTGCTGGGGTGATGATATCCACAACCGATTATGCTCAGCATACACTGGAACAGGTACTGCTCTAGTGGTAGTTTTCTGCTGTCTTGTCATGCTACTCTCCATCTGCATGCATAATGATGTGCGATATTGTAATTTTAATTTGTGTGGATCTGGTGATGCGTAATAGAGATGGGGTTGAGGTTTGATGATGGCAGTAGTTCTTTTCTCCCCCTTTTCCTGCTCTGCCCTCTTTTTCCTTTCAGGGTGGATTTTAATTGGGAAAATCTAATACGGTGATTATGGTATTGTTCTGGTCTTTCTTGATTGGTTGGCTGCTATCTAGTTTGTGTATTGCAAAAACAACAAAGAAGAAATGAGATGATGAAGAAAAACATGCTACAATGGCTCTGTTCTAGTGTGTGAGATAATCATGGATATAACTCATAAGAGGTGCAGGGTTTTGATTAAACCAAAACAATAAGCTAATACATTTCTTATTTATTAGTGACTTTTGTCATTAGTCTACACATATGGGTTCATCCAGCTTACTGAGTTTTCGTGAGAGATGATCAAGTAATTTAAAAGTACCGAATTTTCTGTTAAGCATCTTGAACTTTGCGAGCCTTAAATATTTTGTATGCACTCTATTTTTTTCTTATTCGAGGATGTACCATTATCCTTTCTACTTGAGATAATCTCTCTCGTCTTGAAATCATCATTTTGTAGGTGGAGCCAATACGGAACTTCTTCGCTGCCCTTTTCCTAGCCAGTATTGGAATGCTTATTCATGTTCATTTTATTTGGAACCACATCGATATATTACTGGCTGCTGTGATAATGGTAATTATCATAAAAACATTGGTGGTTACACTGGTCGTGAAAGGATTTGGCTACAACAACAAGACTGCTCTTCTTGTATGTAATCCCGACTCTCCTGTCTAACCTTTCTGTGAATTGCTCTTTTTACCTGTTTACATATTGTGGTTTCATCAATGTCTAGGTTGGCATGTCTCTTGCGCAAATTGGAGAATTTGCTTTTGTCCTACTTAGCCGTGCTTCAAACCTTAAGCTAATTGAGGTAGAAATTGGCTTCATATATGGTTTAACTGAAACAATTGTCTTTTTCTTGGGACATTACTTCCTTATAGTAGTGGGATCATATAACTGCAAATATACAATTTGAGATTTTTCTTGATTGATGTGCTAATCAATGGTGATAATTCCACAGGGTAAATTATACATGCTCCTTATTGGGACAACAGCTCTCAGTCTGGTATGTGGAAATTTTTTAGTTGTTTCTCAGTAGTCAATTGCAAGCACTCATACTTGCATTCACCATAGAGATCAGTGTATATTTGAATTTTTTCTACTAAAACATGAATACTATGGTTACCAATGGCCGATTTCCTTTCACTGTACAAAAAGTGGTATGAATAGTGATTCTTTCTCATAGACCTCTTTGTCTCTATCACATACCCAGAAGGCCAAAAAGTAGATCCTCCATGCTGTTAAGTACAAGTGTTTTGGTTTGACTAAGAAGTAATATTTCAGTAGAATTTTATTACAAGCAAACTTACATAATTCTGTGAATTGTGATCTTTATTTAATAAGCCACAAGCTTTGTTCCTCACAAGTCTGTAATTAGTACTTTCAGTTGTATACTTGGTTGATTTTTTAGATTTTTTTTCGCTCTCCGAAGGGAGTAAGGTGGTCCTTTTTTCATTATGAGATCAGGTGTTTGATTTCACTTTTGCCATACTAAAGTAATTTGGCATATTTTGAGCCAGAAAATTCTCCATTCGAGTTCCTCTTTGTACTTCCTCACCCTAGCCTGCCTTGCTTTGATACTGGCATGCTAAGATGTGGTCCCACGCCTAATGCAGGTGACGATGCCATTGCTATTCAAGATAATACCAGCTGTCCTGCATCTTGGTGTGCTAATGCGGTGGTTCTCTCCTGATGTGTCACCAGAGGTAATAATTAATCACACACTCAGTATATGGAATTCATACAAAATCAATAGCTTCTCAATTTTTCTTCAATATGATTTTCATCCCAGATTGGATTTAAAGGAGATACTTTGCGTCGTGCAGAAAGTGCTAAAAGTATTTCTTTGATGGTCCGTGGCTCTCGCGCTTCATGATGATATATTACTTTAAATAAGAATATAGAATCTGCAAGTGCTACTATCAGATATGACCCTGATCAACTTCTTGTGCTCTGGGGGACAGGTGGTAATTAAGAGCCCAAAGGAGGTTGATTGAAATATAACCATAAAATCATCTTATACCGGCAACATGGAATACTAGTCTGTTGGTACTCCAACTGAGTGATTTTGGAACAGACGGTATTACAGCTTTACTTCAGAGGCGCTTAGTAAATTTTCCGGTTGGCATTACCTTAGCGGTAGTTAGCTCTGTAGAATCTCCCCCAACAGATGTGCAACACATTGTTGGGATTCCAGTTGTATCTTTTTCAGATAGTGTAGGAGAAAATGAAAGATCAAATTGGCAAACTGATAAATGTACAGTGTACAGGATTTACCACGTACTATGATGTATATCAGCATATATAATCAAGTTTTGGTGCCTGCTGTCTTTCTTCACCATATACATCTTGTTTGCGTAGTCAGTCTAGTTGTGTTATCTGAGATTTTGTTGTGCAAGTGTAGTATGCTGTAATCGTATAAACGAGATTCATAATTCATTCTCTTTTGAACCTGCTGCGTCAAAATCACACGGGAGATTGTCAGAAACCGTGTAAAATCTGAAGGAGTACCTCCACGGCTCCACGTTCTCTTGTGGCTGGAACAAGGAAATGGATGCTAATGGAATCTTCACCTGAACTACTGATTGGTTGGAATCAGCTTGAATCTTTATTTATTAAATAACAAATTAAAAAGGACCGACAAACATTATTATGAGAGTTTATAATGTGCAGTTTATAATTCTCACAAAATGATGCCCTATAAATCTGGGTTCAAAACAGAAATTGGGAAGAATTTGAAAGAATAGAGCATGAGAGCTTGGTCAGTAGTGAAAACCCACAGTAAACCTCTTTCCTCTTCTCCTCTCCGAGGACTCAATCTCCTTCGGTTCTTCTCTACCTCTCTCCCACGTAAGATACACCAACTCATCTCTTCATTTCACTGTTTCCTGTAAAACTCTGATAATCAATCAATCTTACACCAACTTATCATGTCCCGATTTCACTTGCAGATGGTAATGAAGTGGAGAAGCGGGATTATGCAGCCAGCAATTCTATTCACCCCTCTGCCGTTGTTCATCCCGATGCCATTTTAGGCCAGGTTTTTTCTCACTTCCTTCTCTATTTATCGATCAGTGCAGTCATTTCATTTTCCAATCGTGTACTCTGATACTGTCTATTTGCCATTTGGGAAAGGAATTCATTAGTAAGTGATTTGAAAATGTATAGAGGCAACTGTTACTTTTAGTTTTCCTTTCTTTCTTCCTTTTCCTTTTGTTTTTTGCTAGCTCCATTCATTTTCCAACTGATATTATTGTACAGTGTTGCTATATGCCCTAGATTGTGAACTCTGTGGATTCCAGTTCACTATGGTGACATAAGTTTATGTCCATCTGGCTTGCAAATTTACAACTATGTTTTTAGCAGCTATATTCGGATTTTGTAACTCTGAGACAGAATGCAATCTAAGCTGATTCTAAATGCAGGGTGTTTCAGTTGGTCCCTTTTGTACGGTCGGACCTTATGCAAGGTTGGGAAACTCTTGTCAGTTGTACCCTGGGAGTCATGTTTTGGGAAATACGGAACTCGGTGATAACTGCATTATGATGGTGTAAGTTCAGATAATTACACTTGTTCCACCTACATATATCTATTTTTATTCTAATTGTTCATTAAAGTCTAATCTCTGAATGCATCTAACAGGGGTGCTGTTGTTGGTGATGATATTCCTGGGTGCACTCTGGTTGGATGTAATAATACTATTGGCCATCATGCTGTGGTGGGAATCAGATGCCAAGATATGAAATACAAGGTTGTGGTCCAAGATAATTCAGTTCAACGATTAACCGTTACCAATTTCTTCTTAGTTCCATGATGTAATTTGGCAATGGCAGAAACCAAAAATAATTAAATAAAATAAATATGAAACATACTTTGATCTTAGGCCTAAAAAATGACTTAAAAGCTATCCTGCCAAGGCCCACCAGGTGTTTCAGAATCGTACTTGTCGTTGTGCCATCTTAATATTACCCCAAGACTTATGAAATTTTTAAACCATCATGTACTGCTTTTTTAATTGCCTACATATAGAGATCTGAGTGTGGTTTATTATGCTATCTTAGTCAGGGAGTGAATGCTTTCTTGAGATTGGTGATAACAATGACATCAGAGAATACACATCTATCCATCGATCTTCTAATCCAAGTGAAAGAACGGTCTGCAATACAGTTTTCTGGTTGTTTATATTAAATTTCATGTTTAAGGTGATTATTCTTTATTACATGTCCATATGACAGAGAATTTAATTGTAGGTTATTGGCAATTGTAATCTAATAATGGGATCTTGTCATGTAGCCCATGACTGCAAAGTGGGCAACAACAATATTTTTGCAAACAACACTCTACTGGCTGGACATGTTTTTGTTGAGGTAAGCTATTATTGCCTTGCACTGTTTTGCAATTCCTGACAATTTGTTAAGTAGTAGAGTTCTCTTCACAGAATTGAATGCTTAATTCAAACGCTTATATTGTAGGACTACACACACACAGCAGGAGCAATCGCTGTTCACCAGTTTTGTCATATTGGTTCGTTTTCTTTCATTGGTGGTGGTTCTGTGGTAAGGATCATGTCTTGCCTCTTTATTCTGTGTCATTCTGGGGCTTTTGATTACACACACACACACACACACAATGTGGTAAATTCTGAATATCTGGGCTTCTTTCTCATGTATGTTGAAGGTCTCTCAAGATGTACCACGGTACACCATGGTTTCTGGAGAGAGAGCTGAAATGCGTGGATTAAATCTAGAAGGTCTACGTCGTAGTGGATTTTCCGTTATGGAGGTTAGTTTTAAGTTCGTTAATGGTCTAATAATAAGTCCATTTACTTAACTTCAATGGACCTCTTGCAAATTTTCGTTTGTGGATCCTCCTTCCATTCTAATCTTATCCATGAGGTTATGTTAGCTGCTTAATTTGATCTCCACATTATGTTTAAATGATTTGTTGTCAGGTTGGTTTTGATATTTAAGAAATATGCTTCATTGCAAGTGACACTCTTATCTCAAAGATGGGCAACAAACTTCAGAGTGGCTTCCTTTATGTTTCCCAATTGACAATTGTGAATAGCTCTTTTTGTCTGTTAGGGGAGACATATTGTGCATTGATAGAGAACTGCTAGGATCTTACTTGGCATATTTGTACATATAATATTTGAAATCTAGTTGCTGCTTTTCTGAAACATAGGATTATACCTACCTGCAGTTGACTGTACGTCTATTTGCTTACTTTTCCAATCTCACGAGTAAGTTATCTATTTTCTTAACGGTACCAGATAAAGAGCCTACGAACAGCTTACAGAAAAGTGTTTCTCCCTGGTCCTGGAAATTCAGGAAGCATTGAAGATCGTTTGGCTGATTTGGTGTGTATATTACAATCCAAAAAGAATTTCCCCTTTCTTTCACCTTACTGGTGTAGTGGTATGATAATCACCTTGAAATAAAAAATTCAGGAACAGGATGAAGGTCAAGTTCCGGCTGTTCATTCCATGGTAAAGTCCATTAGAGATTCCTTTGCAGAAAACCGCCGTGGAATCTGCAGATTTAGATCCTGGAGTGGATCTTAACAGTCACTTCTCTGTCTACGTTTACTCAAATCATGTGGTAATTGTCTTTCAACTTCTGCAGTTTTCCTGGTTTATATTTTGCTGGTCTTGCGGGTCCACATGTGGGTCGCACGTACCAGCATAGAATAAACCGTTTTCCCCATCATTCTAATGCTATTCTCTTACAAATTGACTTTACCAATACCCGGAGCTCTTGTTGCAGGTGGCCTCCAGGAACTGTACATTCCTTGATCTTTTGCAGTTCTAAATGTAGCTGACTTGCTGTCATTTAATAGGAGGATTTGTCTGTACCAGTTTACAGGAAGGCAGGAATCCATGTATGACTGAACAGATTTCATGCATGTGTAGACTGTACATTGCTGACAATTATGATTATTCTAATAGTGACTTGCTACTTATATCAAGAGTGAAACAAACCCATGTATAACTATGCCTGCACAGGTTGCAAAGGAGTTATTGGTGGTTTACCATTGTATTTTTCCAAAAAAAAAAGGACAGATTCATCCTTATTGTCTCATTTTCCCGTGACATTAGATGGAGTGTTCGAATCTAATAAGACTGACCCCTTCATTGTGATGAGTATCCCATCGACGCATACAATGTCAATTATAATAGTGCTCGATAACATTAGCTTTTATCCCACAACCTTTCTTCTTGTAGCGTCAAGTTGTTGTAACTGCGCATGACGTCCTTTCGCTTTCATCTCTGGTTGCGAGTTAATATTCATATGTGAGACTTTACCGAAACAAGTCTTCTTGCCATTTTTACCAGCCATACATGGAAACCCAGGTGGTGCATTGCTTGTTGCAAATTGGGTCAGCTTCACACTACACCTTGGTGGTCGCTCGATTGGACCGTATTTTGATCTTTGCCGAGCAAATATTGGAGCATTAAATCCTTGCGGCAGACTGATTGCACCATGTTGGGGCCTGGCAGCAAACCTGGAAACAAATTGGGAACTCGTCTGGCAGAAAAAAGGATGTTTGAGGGCTTCTGATGCTGTTAGCCTCTCAGATGGATCCCATCGAAGAAGTGACGCTATCAAATCATTTGCTTCCTTACTAGCCCATGGCATGACATTCGAAAGCCTGACACCATACACTTGGGGAAACATGTAATTCATCGCCTTGGCCTGGTCAAGACCCTCAGACCAATCAATCCTATCCGGGGTACCGAGAATGCAACAAATCTTTAGCATCTGATGTCCTGAATTCTGTCCAGGAAACAGAGGACGGAGCATGAATAACTCTGCCATGATTGCACCCTCCGCCCACATATCTATTTCAGGGCCATACTTTTTCGAATAAAGAATTACTTCTGGTGCTCAAAACCACAACGTTGTTACATGTTCTGTCAATGGTGTCCGAGAATAAATTTCACGTGACATTTCAAAATTCGCAATCTTTATGTCCCCATCCTTGAACAGTAGAAGATTAAGTGGCTTAAGGTCACGGTGGAAGTATCCACGTTTGTGGACGTGTTCAAGGCCCGTTAGTATCTGGAAACACCATGATTTAATCCTATCCTCTGTAAACGGCAGATTTTTTTCCCTTGCCGCCCTGATGTAGTCGTGTAAATCGGATACCATGTATTCAAACACGAAGTATACATCTTCACGATTTTCCACGAAAGCCTCAATAAGCTCCACGACATTCGGGTGCCTCACTGTCATTAAGGCCTTGATTTCAGTATTGATAATATGTTGCTGAGATGGATTGAACTTGGCTCTCAATTTCTTGATTGCCACAACTTGTTTGGTCCCCTTGTTTACGGCTTTATATACGACTGCAAAGCTGCCTCTACCAATTTCGTTGAGAATTTATCTCATTTGATTCTGGATAACAAGTTTGAGGGGACTCTAGACCAGGGAGCTGGATGCCTAATCTAATTTGAGGATCCAAAAACTGATGCCATCTATAATCCAGCTACTCTGGAGACCATTGCAATTATGGGGAAGGTTGTCCATACACTTTATATTAGATGTGCAAAAATCATGGCCTGAGATATCACAGACTAGTTCCAGCCTACTTCTTCAATAGTTTAGTTAACATCGTTTCAGATTAATTTCAAGTGCGTACCGCGAGTTATTCTTACCGGATTTTGATATTTAGTTAATTCCGTTTTGAATGGAATCATTAAGTTTTGGTTGAATTTCATTCACCTATTTACTTGAGTTCTGGATGTATTACATACACACATAATTTATGTGTTACCCAACATGTCCGACAAAAATAATTAAAATATCATGAAAACTTAAAAAGTTATTTTTATCAATTTTTTGTTTTTTTTGCCAGGCTAGGGGGTAGGGCACCCCACCCATCATCCCCGGATGCCCGACAAAAAAAAAAAATAAAATATCATCCAAACGAAAGGAAATTGTTCTTGTGAATTTTCTTCGTGGACGAAAGATTTCGTTGTGGAATCATGCGAAAAATAGTTTGTGCGATATTTTTTCCCAAATAAAAAATAATTTTAAAAAAACCGATCAATAACCTAAACCTATGATTATATGACCTAATCATAACCGGTCAGTAAAATTTTCAATTACAGTTATGGTTACGATTATTGTTAACTGATTATAATTATAGTCATAAACTAAATTGTAAATTTATAATAGTGATTATAATTATTAACCAACCATTCCGAGGCTAAACCGGCCAAACTGTAAAATGTAGTTTTCATATAATATTGAAAGTCCACGAGATAATTTGACATATTCCGGTCATTCACAATTTTTAAAAAAATCCAGTAGGGGCTAAAATGTTGAAAAGTAGCATAGTTTCTGCAATTTTCCCTTATCCTAAGGATCTTTGTTTAAATTCCCATACAAAAGATCACGAAAATAAAACTCGAGTCAAAATCGGCGCCGTATCATTTTCCAGAATCCAAACAGAGTTTTTCAACCACTCAAACGACATCGTCTCCATGCCCGCTGGAGAGCTCCGGCAGCCATCTCCGCCGCATGGCACGTCGGAGGAAGAGGAATGGCTATGGGAGCAGATTAAAGCCGAGGCTCGGACCGACGCCGAAGCCGAGCCTGCTCTAGCGAGCTACCTCTACTCGACGATTCTATCTCACTCTTCACTAGAGCGTTCTCTCTCATTTCACTTGGGGAACAAGCTCTGCTCATCTACGCTTCTCTCCACCTTGCTCTACGATCTATTCCTCAACATCTTCTCCACCGATGCCACTCTACGCGCCGCCACTGTCGCCGATCTACGCGCCGCGCGATTTCGTGATCCTGCATGTGTCTCGTTCTCGCATTGTCTGCTTAATTACAAAGGTTTTCTGGCCTGTCAGGTACTTGCTGGTCACATTTGATATTGATTGGTTCCAATTTTGTGTTTTATGCTTACTCATTGTTTTGAGAATTTGGTGTGTTGTTTGAGGAACCTGAGTGTGAGAAAATTGGATGAGGCTTTTGAGTAGCAATCAATTAGTGTGATATTGTTAGTCGATTTTCAGGTGCCTCTCCGTATTTATTGTCAGCTTCATAGCTTAGTCATCTTCTAAGCTAGAGTAATAGTATGTTCCATTGAAACTGCTTGGTGCATTATACATTAGGCGTTGTGAAACTTCTGTTGTTGCAGCTTTATCCTTATCTGGATGTTCTGAAGGCCCGCATAGTCGCATTAACATATTGAAATGTTTCATTCTCATTCGCACTATTCCTTGTCTAAGTGTTATGTTAAATTCTGTCACTTTGTAGATATGGATATAATTTGGCTGTTCGGCCATTGAGTATTTGCAAGTTGCATTCATAGTGGAAAGATCGAATCTGACAATTAGTTATATGTGTACTCTTATTATGGAGTTTCAATGCCATTGCCTGTGAATCTAGTTATCTCTATAGATTAGATACGTACAGTGACATACGTCTTTGTTGTGCTGATAGTGACTTAACTCTCCCGGACAGCCCTTTAGTATGGCTAACCATTATTACCCATGCCTTGTCTAAAATTCAAATACTAAAGCAAGGATGTGTTCAAATTTTGTCCCATTGAGAAGTAAATATTTGAGAGCTGAGGACACATTATCTGCCTTGTCAGTGTTTGATCATTAATGGTGGCAGCTTAAATGGGCTGTGTGAGTTTGTGAAACTGATGTGCATTTAAATTTCGCAATGTTACATCTATGTGTGTTGATTTGATATCCGTTAGTGGTGATAGCCTAATAGGCCCTTAGCTGCACAGTTTTTTTAAGTGTAAAATTGATCTACATATGCATATGATTTTAGTCAATAAGCTCGTATCTTGAGGAATCAACGTCATTTGATTGGTAAATAGACTGTGTTATCGCATATCTATCATTCTCTAACTAATATACGCCAAACATGCTTTCAGGCTCACCGACTGTCTCACAAGCTGTGGACTCAATCTCGAAGACCATTAGCACTTGCACTCCAATCCCGCATCTCTGATGTCTTTGCTGTTGATATCCACCCAGCTGCTAGAATGGGCAAAGGCATCCTTTTGGATCATGCTACTGGGCTGGTAATTGGAGAGACTGCTGTCATAGGAAACAACGTCTCGATTCTCCACCATGTAACGCTAGGCGGTACTGGAAATTTTGGTGGAGATCGACATCCCAAGATTGGTGATGGAGTGTTGATTGGTGCTGGAGCAACAATACTAGGAAATATTAGAATAGGAGAAGGGGCCAAGATTGGTGCAGGATCAGTGGTTCTGATCGATGTGCCTCCTCGAACCACAGCCGTTGGTAATCCGGCTAGGCTGGTTGGCGGTAAAGAACAACCCAAAAAGCACGAGGAGGTGCCAGGAGAGTCCATGGATCATACTTCTTTTATATCCGAATGGTCGGGCTATGAGATATAGATATATGCTATAATAAAGTACAAGTAATCTGCATTTCAATTGCTTCTTGTTCATCTGTTACACCAGCCTATTGTCATATCCTCTTGAACAATTATAGCGTAGGCGAGTTACTACTTACTACAAACTTGTGTATCTAATTTATCAACAGAGTCCAAACTGTGTTTTACATCACCAGTTGCAATTTCGAAAGGTAATATCCCCCTTCAATGTTTGGATTTGTGTGATTTGTTCAAGATATAAGACTCTAACATAATCGAAAAAAATGGATTTGTTTTGTTTTCAAATAAGACTACGCGCACCAAAAATTTCTCTCATAATAATAGTACTACAAAAAATTCATTTGTTTGTAGCATATAGTAAATCATCATCAATTAAGAAGGAGAATACGATATTCTCAACGAGATTGGTAGAGGCAGCTTTGCAGTCGTATATAAAGCCGTAAACAAGGGGACCAGACAAGTTGTGGCAATCAAGAAATTGAGCCAAGTTCAATCCATCTCAGCAGCATATTATCAATACTGAAATCAAGGCCTTAATGACAGTGAGGCACCGAATGTCGTGGAGCTTATTGAGGCTTTCGTGGAAAATCGTGAAGATGTATACTTCGTGTTTGAATACATGGTATCCGATTTACACGACTACATCAGGGCGGCAAGGGAAAAAAAATCTGCCGTTTACATAGGATAGGATTAAATCATGGTGTTT
>JAYMSP010005793.1:0-12908 GCA_036897095.1 Plantago elongata | reverse complement strand
GGGGGGGGGCGTATTGGATGTGTTTCATCAAACTTTACTTTACGGACAACATTGCATGTGGGTTTTTTAGAGAAATAAAACTGTTGTCAGCATTTTCCTGAACTGCATTTTGTAAAAAAGACGAGGCAATGAGAGGAATGGTGAGAAATGGCTTGATGCGAAGGTTGTTTGGAAATTTGACATTTCCATGGGTGCAACCGTGCAAGTAATAATGTACCTGGAAGATTCTTATCTGTCCTAAATATGTCTACATGTAAATTGTTCTGGAGCATGAACAGTGACCCTGAAAAAGTTACTTTGTATACTAATAAAAGTATGGATGTGGCACACCCAGGTCAATATCACACAAATGCTCTTTTCTGGGATTGATGTGATACAATGGTGTAATTGCATGAGACAGATGTTTAATTTAACATAGAAACAGTCTTGATGTTATAAACTGTATTGTCGTTGTAAGTGCTTATTTTGTAATTCTCAACTAGCTATGTCAGTTAAGCAATCTAATGAGCATATGTAGGTGGACGAGATCGTTAATATAAGCTGCCCTTTACGCGGAAGATACCAGAATGCTGCATCTGGAATCAAGAGGTGTCTCAAGTTGTCTATTACAGATGGTGTCCAGCGTGTATTTGGGATGGAATATAGGCCTATTAAGGATCTTGAAGCTCTGGCTCCTGCAGGAATGAAGGTCATCTTTCTCTACTTCCTTGCAGTTGCCCAACTTGTGTTTCTGCTCGCTAAATGGATGTCTCACTTTATGCAGATAGCTATTTGCAATGTAAATGTTAGGCATGGGCTATTGATGTTAGTCCCAGAAGTTCTTGAAGTCTTGGGAGGATCAGTTGAAGAGTTAGATGCTGCCCGACAAAGGCTTGTTGCTGAAATAAATAAACCACCAAGAGGGAAAAGGTAAATAGGGCAATTTGATAACAATCACGTGTAGTGTGCAGGTTGAATGATATACTGTTCCAAGCAGACACTGACAGCGCTAATACATTATGAAAAACTCACCTTTTTTGTTCTCTTTTTTCTTTTCATGTCATGTGTTTTTATAACAAGATCCTGCATTAAATGAACAGTTAAGATGGATTTTTTACTTTTAGATGATAATTATGAATTGCCATTCCAGGACTAGGGATGGGATTGTTCCATCTCTAGCAAGTCGAGCAACCTTAGCAGCTTGGCCACCGAATAACAATGCTGATCCGGGAAACGTAGATAGAGCCACTGATGCAAACACAACACCTTTACAGACCGGTGGTCTAGGTATGGTTAATGACTAGCTCCCTTGTAAAAACACAATATGGTTTCATATTCCTCAGTCCAAAATTGTATTCAACAGGAAATGCACCAAGTTTCCCTGTCAATGACTGGCATAGGCAAGCTTCTGAATCTCAAAGGAATTCAAATAATTCAGATGCTAATGCATCACATGCTCATCGAGCTCATGAACGTGTTGAGATTCAACGTACAGCTATACCTGTACAGGCTTCTGGTCAGGATTTGTCTGTTGATACTTGATAGTATAAATCGTTATATATTTCCTTCATACTGGTTTAAGTATTCTTAATTTGCTAATTATGCCCTATAGGAAGTTCATCTGGTAATGCTGCCAACATCAGACCTAGGCAAGAGTTTGCAGTTCCTCCAAGTAGGAATAATGCAGATAATTTCATTTTTTCTGCACAGAGGCCGGAAAAGAGTGGCTCTGTTCGAGAGAATAGTGATCATGTGAATGGGAGGCATAGGCAAGCCTTTGCAGCACAAAGCAGTGCAAACAATTGTGAGCCCAATACATCATCTGCTCCTTTGGTATTCTCTGCAAAGAGGTCCGACAAGAGTGCCACTGTTTCAGGGAATAGTGATCAACCAGTGAATGACAGGCATAGGCAAGCGTTTGCAGCTCAGAGCAGTGTTAATAATTCACAGCCTAATACATCATCTGCTGCTTTCATATTTTCTGCAAAGAGACCCGAAACGAGTGCCTATGTTTCAGAGAATGGTGACCAACCTGTGAATGACAGGCATAAGCAAGCCTTTGCAGATGTAGGCAGTTTAAATGATTCAGAGCCTAATACATCATCTGCTCCTCAGCGTGTAGAGATTCCAGAGACTACAGATGTACCTGCCAGTACACCTTCACAGGCTTCTGGTCAGGGTTTGCCTTTGATGAGTCGTCTAAATCAGTACGTTGTGTTTCCTTGATCCCGGTTTAAGTATCCCTAATATTGCTTTATTTATGGTTACATAGGAGTTTCTGGCACTTCTGCAAACAGTAGACCTAGACATGAGTTTGCAGTTCCCCTGGGTAGGAATGATTTGGAAACTTTCACATTTTCTGCTCAGAGGCCCTCAAAGAGTGTCTCTGTTTCAGAGAATAGTTATCAATCTCGGACGAAATCCATGGGATCGGTACGAGCAACAAGTCAAGGTATGTTTGTCCAATTGTCTCTACTCTAACATTCTCTCGCATAGCCTGGTTGTTTATTTGACTTTATACTATCTTCAGTGGCAGAACAGGGTGTTTCTGCCAATAATGTACCTAGGGAAGATTTGACGTCTTTAGTTGCTGATAACCTCAGTGACCCTAATTCATCATCTGTTGTCGATATGGATGTTGAGGAAATTTCTATGGTCAATGAAATGGAAAATGCCTTCTTATTTTCTAAAGATAAAGGGGTACCTTTTACTTACTTGGCCAGTCTATCAACTAAATTGGCCACAAATGAGGATGAAGGTTTCGTTGTTCGTGGAAAAATAAAGGTATGCATCGTTGAATTTTGATTTTATGATGAGATCATGCTTTCAACACCATCATGAAAAAAGTGAAGAGGCTTCTGAGTGTGAAGTTTGAGTAACACCAAATGTTATAAACAATTCTCTTTTCTGTTTTGGGTACATGATGGCAGGCTTCTAGTACTTAATTAGGTAATATATCTGTTTCAGTCATCACTACTTAACACCCACCTCATCTGTAGTTCAAAGGGGTTTGGGGGGGGGGGGGGAGGACTTCTGCCAAAAGGTCTCTTCCTTCCTTCCTTGGCTAGGTGGTTCACAATTGATTTTCTTCTCGGTAGACAAAAGAGGCTGGCACATAATTTCCATAGTCATAAGGGTCTGGAACTGGATATGCTTAGTTCAACATTTTGGTTGCTCCGCGTCCGTAAAGCTCTGAGCTTGGTATCATATGGGTTCTTTAATTGGATTTTAATTTACTAAGAAATATATGCATGTATTAGAATGTGTTTGCATTCGAAGCATTCTAATACTTTGTTACATGTACAAACTATATTCAAGGAACAAATGGTACTTCACGATGTTATGTTTTTTTACACAATTATGATACAGAAAGGATAAACTTCCGAGAATGTGTAGTTATCTTTGTCATTATATTCTTTGTCCTTATAGAATCATGCTTTTACAGTTATTCTGTGATAGCTGTTTTTCTTACTCATTACCATACATATCCTGGATTTCTTGCATGTGTATATTGTTGCTTGGACTTGTTCAGGTGTTTTATGAACCTGAAGATCTAGCATGTGGTTTTGAATGTCCCATTTTTTCTTTTTGCAGTGTCTTATAACTGGTGTCAAAAGTTTTCAATATAAGAACAGGGATACCTATAAGCTTCTAGCATATGTAGATGATGGCAGTCTTATCTCCGAGGTCCTCGTTCATAACGATGTGAGTGATCCCCTTCGTAATCACAAATCACCCATGAGACTTTAGTCTTCTCGTATTAAACTGCTATTCTTTAGGTCATACAAAAAGCAGTTGGCTATTCTAGTCAGGAGGTTTCATTTGCAGTTACTGATACAGAACCCAGGTCCCTGGAGATAAAGGGCGCGATGAAGAAATTCCAATCATTCTTGACGACTTTTGAGGTATCTTACTTGCTGGACTGTCACTGATTGGCGTACATTCTCCATACCAGACTTGGAAATTTGATTTTGTTTCTCTGCAAATATCCTATCTTCATATGTGGAATTATGGTCATAAAAAAGCATGGGTCTTTTCCGTGATATGCTATGTCTGCTAATCTGCTTCATTGTGTGTGATGCCATGGAGTTTTAAGTGTTAAACACAGATGATTTGGTGCACACGTTGCTTGATGATAGAAAATTCACAAGGCTTGTATCTTCGAAGTTGAGCATATTGAATTTATTCGAATTGAGTTTTTGTTGAAATGTGGTTGGAGTTCATGTGAATATAAACTACTTGCCTCTTTTTTTTCCTTTATAGGGTATGATGTCTGTGGAGTTCAACAATTCATCTCCTATCCCAGTTGCAATTAAACTTGAATCGGGCTGTCCAGAATCTGATGCGTCCTTGCTGCTTGGAAGGCTCAAGTCTTACAGTAGTTTTGCTAATACACGAAGCCATTCCTACTTGAATCCCATTGAGTTATCCCCATGAGGGGTTCACACCGGGATGCAGCCTAAATTATAACGGCCATGGAGTGAACATCTCGTCATGACTGGGAGAACAATGCGTCTAAAGGTTAGCAACTTACTGTAAGAATGCTTTTACTTGTGTATCAGTCCCAAGGTTGGAAGTGATGGGTTTGGGTGCATGAGCTTTGTATAGACACAAAATTTACCTGGATTCTGAATTTTTTATGCAATGGGGCCTAATTAGAGAAACAGTTCACTGTGCAATCCAAACAAAACTCGAAATATACTGCCAACAACTAAATTTCTAATTCCGAAGAGAACATCTAGATCACTTTGAGATTCATTTATTTATATTTACCTATTTTCATGCTAAAAATTATAGAAAGAAACAGGGCATACACACACCCACCCACCCCTGGAATCTGTACATCCTTACTTGATCGAGACGGCATGTATCTGGAGGGCAAGTTATATTGGAAATTTATGTGCTTGTGTCGGCTCGCCTTCTTTGTCTTGATCAATATTTTTTAATCTTGGGGTTTCGGAGAGAGTCTGGCCAAAAGATATCCCTCACCAGAGGTACATCTAAGATTTGCTTGCTAATAGCTTCTGCTGGCGAAACTCCTTGTTCAGTAATGAAAAGCCAGCGCTGGATCCAGTCCGTCGGTTCACGCAACATCATCTTTACAAAGAAAGTTGTCTTGAACCACAAAGGGACAGATAAGTATTTGTCTCCCCGACAGGCACTGTCAACCGTTGCTTTTGCCAGTCGCTCCACCCTCTCTATTGGAACCGCACTCAGCACAACCTGTGAGTGTTTATATAATGCGTATCAGTGTTTGTTCCTTTTAAATAGTTCATGACATCTGATGTAAAATACATTTGTACACCAAGTCCGGCCCAACTAAAAAGCCAGTTGTAAAGTTGCGGTTTCTCCATGATTGATAACTTAACTTCAGTGATCAGATCAAAAGCTTGAAGCTTACATCTCGTAGTTGTTGGTCCACGACAATATCTCCATCCTCATTCAGGAATTTGCCTTTTGTCATCTCTGACTCAATCAGTCCTGGAGTGACAATAGTGATTCCTACATCTGATCCAAGCTCTACTCGTACAGTTTCGAAGAAACTTACAACTGCAGCTTTACTGGCCTGGAAACACAAAAACAGTAAACTTGTACATTACATGAAACGGTTAATCGTGTTGAGATGCCAACAAAGAAGCCAATATTATATTACTTAACTGCATAGAAGCTTAGCCTAGGTTCATTCAACCAACTAGCTGCGGAAGCAATAACAATAATCTTGCCCTTCGTCCTCCGTAAGTGTGGAATGGCGAAATAAGTTGGATAAACCATGCCCCAAAAGTTTATGTCCTAGTATGAAACATAAACATAAACAGTGTTCTAAGTCAAGATCCTGCATATAATATATTGCTAGCATTATTTACTCAATACGAGTTTCCCTCAAATTACCATTGCTGGTGCGAAATTCGTGACATTGTCTAGTTCCTCAAACAAGCTTACGGGAGTAACACCAGCACACAACACCAAATGATCCACTGAACACAAACAACTCAAATATCTTCAGTATCTGAATGACTAATCTACCATGAGAATTTTAGTATACAGATGATACTTGCATCGACCAAATTCACTTATAGCTTCTTCGATCAATCGCCTACAGTCCTCAACTTCAGATACATCAGTTCGTACGGAGATAGCACAGGGCGACCCAAGCCAAGTGGCCTTCTCGGCAACTTGCTTGAGAGCATTCTCTCTTCTTGCTCCAATCACCAAGTATGCACCTCTGCTCGCATACTCGTAGGCTATGTGCTTCAGACACCAAATTAAGACATATTTAGAGCAATATTATGATCATATCTATAGTTCTCCCTATGTTTCTTTTTTGAAGCTTTTATGGCCTATGAAGCTAAAGCAAGCTGGTAGTTACTAATTAGCTGATTAATTCAGCCAAATAAACATCACAAAGTCAAAGTGGAGAGAGTTTGGACTTATATTTCTAAAACATAAGCGGATACTAGTGATAAATCAAAAAAACCATCTATATAACCAATAAATGTACAAAATATACTCGTTTTGAAAATAAACTCATCGAGTTTATAAACTAGACAAAAAGAAAGAATTTAAGATCCTAGTACCAACGATTAATCTTTCGGAGAAATAGTTCCGACCTCACCTCACCCATCCCGGAAGAGGCTCCGGTGATGACTACGACTTTTCCGGCAACACTTTCGCTGTAAACGGAATTCCAGGCGTAGTTTAGAGCCTTGAAACACAGGTAAAAAGGGAAGAAGGATAGAAGTGCTTGATTTGTGAAGCTTTCAAAGTGCATGCTCAGGTAGTCTTTAATCAAATCCATGGCTGCTACTTAATTTGTCAAATGTTGTATTGAGACGTTAGTTAATGCTAACGCGAAAGAGATGGCTGGAGATTATATATAGATATATGCATGGAAATGAAGTGACACGTATTTTCATTCTCAACAGCTAAGCAAATTAAATTCGTTTTAACTATTCTCTTCAACTATTCTCTTTAAGTGTAATTTTTTGAACTAAACTAAATTATAATAAAATAAAATATAAATAAGTAGAACTGAACTGAACTAAATAAATTTTTAAATGAAAAGTACAAATGCTTATACTGAACCGATATTATATATCAGTAAGATTGAAATAAATTTTCATTTTAATTGTACGTTTTCTTTTATGATAATACTTCTATAATGAATATTTATCAACCACACATTATTGAATTTACGAATTTTTAAACATATTAGTATATTATTTAACATACGACTAGCAATTATTTAATAAATAAATAAATAATCATTCGGCTAATTGATGATTTGATGTAAAATTAATATTCGAAAAAAGAAAACACATCAACAAGCGTACATAAATCAAATCAAATCAGAGTATAATACAGTACAAAGTAATATTATTAATTATATTCAAGTAATTATACAATCAAAATAAATTAAAGTTTAAATCCACCCGTACATGCCTAAGGTAAAATAATAATAAAACATATAATTAGAATTAAAACATAAGCACTATATAGTCATCCAAACCATCTATGTATCCTCTAATATTGAGAATTCCTTCTTGAACAATCACCGAGGCTTAGTCTTGGGTGAACGAACGGAGTCCGGCCATATGAGGTCCTTAACCAGAGGTAAATCGACGAGCTTATTACTAATAGCTTCCGTCGCTGGAACGCCTGGTGGTGTGATGAAAAACCAGCGTTGTATCCAATCTGTTGGTTCACGCAGCATCATCTTTATAAAAAATGTCGTCTTGAACCAAGGTGGCACTGTCAAGTACTTGTCACCACGGCATGCACTGTCCACTGTTGCCTTTGCCAAGCGTTCGACTCTCTCTATTGGAACAACACTCATGACTACCTGCAAGTAGTTTACACAATATCGAATTCATATCCATTTTTATGTATTAGTTCTTTGACAATAATTTATGTACGAGCATCTACAAAACTTACATCTCGCAGGTCTTGATCGACAATCAACTTTCCATCCACGTTCAACAATTTGCCTTTAGTCATTTCAGACTCGATCAACCCAGGAGTAACAAGTGTGATTCCTATACTTGATCCGAATTCGACCCGCATAGTCTCAAAGAAGCTTACAACTGCCGATTTACTTGCCTGGAACAAAACTAGGAGGCATGACTACTTAAACATGAACATAATTTTGTTACTCCTCAGTCCTGGACCACATGTTAGACATTCAACTTACATATCTCTCAAATACCAACATCATATTCGTTTTTTGGTCATATTGTACAACCATGTTCATCTTTCTCTGTGCTTAGAATTAAATATGACATTTGATCTGGAATGACATAGAACTACATATGTAAAAAAGTGGAAGGTTTTTACGATACTTAACTGCGTAGAAGCTTAACCTCGGTTCGTTCAACCAACTAGCTGAAGAAGCAATAACAACGATCTTTCCTTTCGTCTTCCTCAAGTGCGAGGTGGCAAAATAAGTCAAATAAGCATAACCCCAAAAATTTGTATCCTAGCAAGGCATGCCAATAAAATTCTCACCATCAAATTGTAAACATTAGACTATTCAATTACTCCTATATCTTAAACAACGCGGCGAGAAGGTACGTAAGAGAGTTTCTTCTAGGGTAAATTACCATTGCCGGTGAAAAGTTCCTGACCTCATGCAATTCTTCAAACATGCTTACAGGAGTTACACCAGCACACAACACCAGATGATCCACTGACATATATGTAAACAACTGAACCATTAACAACCTGAAGAATTTCCGACTAAATAAATTTTAGTTTTATGTAGTGTGTAGATATATACTTACATCGACCAAATTGGTTTAGAGCCTCTTGGATCAATAGTCTACACTCTTCAACTTTGGAGACATCAGTTCGTATAGGAATCGCTCGTGGGGATCCTAGCCAACTGGCCTTCTCTGCAACTTCTCGCAACGCGATTTCTCTTCTAGCCCCGATTACGAGATATGCACCTCGCCTCCCATATTCATAAGCTATGTGCTTTAGCAAAAAAAGCAATGTAAGTTACTTATCATCTTGGATGTATGTGCATGTTTATTAAGTAGTGTCATAGAGTAAAGCTGCTTGTTTGTGTAATGCATATAAACTCCTAACATATCCTAGTTTTTCATTATATAATTCAAATCTAATGATTCATATTAATTTTCGGTACTCCGGTTATGCATTTCAAACAAGTTCCTGCAGGAGGGAATAGAACATACCTCGCCCATTCCAGAAGAAGCTCCGGCAATGACGACGACTTTTCCGGTAACATTCTCGGTGAAAACTGAACGCCGGACGTAGTTGAAAGCCTTGAAACACAAGTATCCCGGCATGAACAACAAAAGTGCACCAAATGAAAAAATTGGCACAAAAATGTTCAAGAAACCATTAACCAAATCCATCTCACAATATAAATTTAAGTTTTCGATTAAATGTAGAAGAAGATTGGTGAGTTGAATAACGCAGATTTGTATATATCTGCTAGCTATGCATGGTTTATAAGTGACACGTATATACTTACCAATATAGCTAGTTTGGTTATTCTCGTGGTGGTCATGACTCGTTCTTCTCGTTCATGACCTCACGCATTAGTACATTCACGCTATATTGCAGGGTGTTAACTATTCCACGGTACCATGTGATACTTTACGATGATTTATTGTGTGGTACCATATTTATATTAGACGACGGTTTATATTAGATTGTTAGCCGCATAATCTATAAAGTATGAGATATCTCACAACTCTCAGGAGAGTAAAACCAAATCAAATTTCTCACCTAAAGCCCTTGAATATGTTGGAGAAAGTCTATAAGAGGTAAATAAGAGTTTGAGAAAATAAATAGTGCAACTCCTGCAAATTATACTGTATGTCTTAAAGGATTATATATTTACTGTTCAAATATCCTTTCAGAATTTAATACATACTTCGGTATTAATCGAAACAAAGGAATCTATACAAGTAACAGTCCAAAAATGTTTATACTTGAAAGTTAATATGGTGGAAAGAGTGTTTTTGACAAATGAATCAATATTAGCCCAGGAATGTTTATACTTAATTATCAATGCAATGCGTGAACATGCCATCAAAATATAAGCTCACTTACACTGTACTCACCATGACACAAAAATAAATATGCAAATGATTCTCAGTTTCTCATCCAAAAGTTGTTTTCCCTTTGCACTCGTCCAAGAACGCAGCCTCAATCGAAAAACACATCTCCCAACTTACTAACACTCTCTGTTTGCACCGTATAATGGAAATGATGGATGAATGATCCTTTAGATTGTTGGAGAGTTTATAAAATGCAAACAAGAGTTAGAGAAAATAAATAGTACTAATCGGGCAAATGCACTGTCCTAACAGATTATTAGTCTAATGCTCGAATATCCTTCCAGAATTAAAAGCACCCTTCGGATTAAATAACCGGAACAACAAAGTAATATCCCAAGAATATTTAGATCATAAAAGAGTGGTGAAAGAGTGCCATGCTTTGGAAAATAGTGAAGATGTATTTTGCTGCTAAAAGTTACACAACATTTATATAGTCATACACAACTTAGGCAACATTTCATGAACCAAGTCAAGAAACCAAGTCAAGCTCATCATCCACTACCTTATAGAATGCAACAAATTTGACATAGTAATTTACTGAAAATAGGTTTAGTTCATCAGCAAAGTAAAACTGAACCAGAACACATAAAATGTCATCAACAATCACGATACAACGCAAGGTAAAATTAAGCAGAAAACATAACAGCAAAAGATCTGGTTCATACACTCCGCTTATTCAAAACTACAAAACAGGCGCTTGAAATATGTATTAAACACCATTACACACGGTGCCGAGAAAGTAACTTCGTACATACGCACACTACTCAGAAGTAACGAACATTTTCAACATCAATTGACATTAATCTGTCTTCCCTTCGGGCACATGAATCGACTCTGGGTATAGCAGGCTCTTGGCTCCAGTGTAGTCCAGCACTTTTTTACCAAAAGCCTCTGTTGGGTGTTCGCCATGTCCACTTATATACATCAATCTGTACACCCACTCGATCACCTCTGGACAGAACATTTTCCACATCTGTGTCACCCTAAACCAGGCCGGTTCGGTCACGTATCTTTCTCCACGGACAACACTTCTGACGATTGACTTTGCACAACTCTCTGTGGACATGACTGGAATCACATTCACTTGTACCTGCAATTGACACACCATCAGCCTAAAGCTGAAAATGACACAATATGAGCCAGCAATTGAAATTCTACCGGTACTTACGTCTCTCATCTCCTGATCAATTTCGAGCTTCCCAGCCTTGTTGAGGAATTTGCCTTGAGTTTGTTCTGATTCAATGAATCCGGGAGTCACCAGTGTTATCCCAACATCAGAACCAAATTCAACCCTTAAAGTCTCGAAAAATTGAGCAATAGCTGCTTTGCTTGCCTGATATGTCACATACGCAGAAGAAATTGTAGAACAGAAACAAATCAATTACGATTTTGCCTACCTATTGCAGTAAAATTTTACTCACATTGTAAAAACTCATTCTCGGAGAAGGCAACCAAGACGCTGACGAGGAAAGTACAACGATCCGGCCCCTACTGTTTCTAAGATATGGTGCAGCAAACTTAGTCATATAGACATAACCCCAGAAGTTGATATCCTGTCAAAGCAAATGCATTCAACAAGGTTATTAGTTATTACTATCAATGAACAAGACACTAAAATGCTCGAATTTTTTTGACAAAACTCATTGCAATTCTGTAAGGTAAAAAAATGAATAATTAGACCATATATACTTGAATATGTATGCATGAAATTCATAGGATATCCAGAGAGGCAGAATGGCACATTATCAATGTACAGAGGGAGTGTTCTTTTATGGATTCAAGACTATAAACAACATCCATGAACTCGTAGAAAAAACTCCTAAACAACTAGATTAAAGAGTCAAGATCACATAAAGCAGTCTACTCATGAATCAAAAGTTCAACTCGCAGCAAACGTGAAAACTCACCATAATAGCTCTGAAATCAGTAACATCCTCAACTTCGTCGAGCATAGCAACAGAGTTAATCCCAGCATTATTGACCAAATGATCCACTAATACAAAAACCAGAAATGCGAAAACAGATCACCAATTATTCGGAACATGAAAACTTCTTAAACCCGAATTATTCACCAAAAACTGAAACACCTCGTATTGAAAAAACAAAAGGCTACATACATCTTCCATAATGATTCATGGTATGATCGATAACCTTCCTGCAATCCTCCACTTTCGAAACATCTGCAGGCACGACAATAACGTCACATGCACCGAGATACCTAGCTCTATCAGCTACCTCATGGAGACTTCTCTCTCTTCTTGCAGTAAGTACCAAACATGCGCCTCTTTTGGCATACTCATAGGCCAAGCACTGTAACAGGACCAAAAATGGGATTTTTATGATTTCAGGACTTGAATGCAAAACATTGAATAGACGAAGGATGAGGACTATACTGCAGTATATTAGAAGGCAGTGCCAAATCAAAAACCTGCCAATTATAATCAGAGTTGCACTTCACTATTTAGTTATTGTAAGCCCCAATTATTAGGTTTTCCCAATTCAACCGTTGCACTTGCAACCCAGTTCCGTTCATTTTTCCGGTAATCCGGTTTTCGTATACTTCCGTCTCCCGGGCCAAGCTTTCCATTTGATTTTTTTAACCTTCAATGACGATAAACATATCGCAAATTATATATAGTTTTTTAACTATATTTCAGTAAATCAAATGAGATACTTAACCAGGGTAAGTAAATTATTTGACTTGTTAAACATAAAGTTCAACTTTTCAAAAATAAATATGTACTTATAAATATATTAGTTCTAATGGTTAGCTATTTAATCATGTCCTAAAGTGGTTTTGAAGCTAGTTTTTATAGGCTGCAAAAATTAATTTTTTCCTTCTTG
>JAYMSP010005792.1:0-12910 GCA_036897095.1 Plantago elongata | reverse complement strand
TATCAAGCCACAGGACTTCAATAGGATACCCCAACCCCCACCTCTCCCTCCACTGTAAATACTGTGGAGACTATATTGGTTCTTCACCATGACGATCCCATACCTCATAATCATCCATGAACCCATTCTGTTTCAAGTGATCAACTACGGTTGCAGGATTCATAAATTGTTTGTTGCCACATGTTTCCAATGAGCAAGGGCACATTATTAACCCGTCATTTACACATGTCGGATGTGACATGACAAATTCAACAAAAGTTTCTACCCCTTTCACAAAACTCCATCGAACTCTCCCATTTAATTTACAGCAATACATCCATTCTCGATCGGTACTCATTCTTAACCTGACACGTCTAAGTTTATTAGGTCTTACTAAATTTGAACTACATTCCAATTTATTAAATCAAAATCAATTCGTTATCTTAAATATCACATATCTAGTTTACTCCCATATACAAATATACTTCAAACTTAATATAATTCCAAGATTATAAACTAATAGAGGTTCTATATACTTCACATATACGAATATACATCATAATCCACCAACATATATATACAATTATCATTTTCAACAAATTTAGCTAAAGAACTTCACATATACAACAATTGCAACCTAAAACCAACTACATACTTCACATAATGATTCAATTTAAACATACTTCACATATACTCCTATACTTCATAATTCACCAACATATACGAATATCAATTGAAACTAATTTAGCTATATACGTATAAATCAATTACACATCTACAACCATCTACATACTTCACATTATCATCCAATTGTTCAAACAAATCAAAATTATCAAAATTTTCAAATTGAAAATAGTTAGGGTTTTAGCAAATTACCTCGAATCCGGAAGAAATAGCAGAAGAAACTTGAAATCGAGTCCGCGAATTGATTCCCCCTCACACAAGCTTTGCAAATTGACCAAGAACGGCCGGAACCACCAACACACGCTGGAATCCCCAATATCACACCGAACAAGAAGAGAGGACGCAGTGATCAGAAAATAAGAAGAAAAGAGTGAGGGAGAAGTCTCCCGTCTGTTTTGTTTTAATCCGTCCCAACGCGACGGATAAGTTATCCGTCGTAACGACGAATAAACCCTATTCGTCGTTACGTAACGACGGATAAAACTATCCCTTGTTGATGTAATTTTCCTTTAATTTTTTATTACAACGGGTCAATAAACTAACGACGGATTAGTTGTCCGTCGTTATATCAACGACGGATAAAACTGTCCCTCGTAACACTGAATGACGAACACTATCCGTCGTTAAGACGGAGCGGAGAGTTTTCGTCGTTATGATTCGTCACTATAACTCAACATTCTTATAGTGGTCGTAACACCATTCCTCCTAGAGTTCGATTGACAATATACGATGGTCCACCAGCGTCTATATAAAGAGAACTCGAAGAAGACGACAATTATCAAGAGTACCTAGTTCAAGCTCCGATAGTCTATTACGAAGTGTTCTTGTTGTTGTCTAGTTTTGCTAAGTTGTTTCAATCTATTGTCCAGCGTATGATAGGTTGATTGTTTTCTAGTAGAGTATATACTTTACCTTGCTTAGTTGTTTGCATCTAGAGAGATTCAAGAGAATCGAACTAGACTAGTTTTTGTATTCATTATTCATTATAGTGGATATATTTCGTCTTGAGGCAAGGTGGATTATCGACATAGATAATCTGCTAGAAACTTCTATTTGGTATTCTTCTTATTCCGCTGTTAATTATGTTATAGTTAGTTTATATAAGTTTCTAGTTGTGTTAGTTTACAGTGCTAACACTGAAAAATTGTTCAGTCTATATTTCGGTGTTGCAGTCACATCGAATATTCTTTTCGTGATTTAAAGTGTTAAGTTCAGGTCCAATTACAATTTCAGTTACTCACTTGTGAAAGACACTATTGATGGTAGCTTGGGGTCCTCTGATTTGCCTTTCATGTCTCAAATATACTCTATCTTCAAACAATACTGTAATTTTCCTTACCGTGATTCCAATTTGTAGTAAAATGGTGGTACTTCTTAATTTTCTATTTCTAAAGTGATTGTCTTAAACGCGGTGTTCCAACTCGATCTAGTGTCATAATTTTTTATTTTATTTTTCAAAACGGTTAAAAGGTGTTTTGAACCCTTGACCTACTGATTGGAGATGAAATATTTTACCAACTGAGTTGTACTTCGTTGTCAGTATAATGTCTTAATAAAACTGTTTATTTTTAGATCATTTATTTAAAAGTCGTCTCCAAGAGACTTGCTTATAATTAGTATAAGGTTGTGTTCTCTTCAACTGAAAATTGTTTAATTTCATTTGAATTTAGTCAAGTTCAGTTTAGTTCAATTTAGTTATAATTTATATCTTATACTTTAGTTCAGTTTGATAAATTTCAATCTGAGAGAATAGAGCCTCTGCGCCACAATAATATGCGTGTTGCTCGTTCTAGTCTCATATCGTGCAAGATTTTATCAGATTTCACATATACGTGATTACATACATTCACAAGTTTAATTAGAACTCCTTCAGAAGAAACATCACCATATAGTATCTAACAAACGGCAAATCAAACCACAACAATAATGGAAACTATCAAACAATTCGCACAATGATCGATCATTGTTCTCGATATCACTAGCTCGGCACATGTCCATTTTCACAGACAGGTTCATTTGTTCATCTTATGCGATGTGGAGCAATTGGTAGCTCAAATAGCAGCATCGATCCCTCGTCGCTTTGTTTCTAGATTATTCCACAAACGGGATTGTTGAGTCGAATACTCTAGAAGTCGCCTTGTTCGCCTGTTGAATTGTAATACATCATTAGCATGAAACTTCTAGAAGATTTATTCTTAATAAGGATTAGTAATTAATTATACCTCTGACTCCCAGTTTGTCCGGATTGTTATAATTGAGAGGAAAATAGTTTGCGAGAAAACTGCAGCTATTATTCCGACCCACAATCCCTGTAAGAAAAGTATGTCATTATACAGAACTTAAGAAAACAAAATATGTAATTAACGTAAAAGGTTTTCGGTTGTAATAAAATTTAAATTTCTATACGTGATTAATTCAAATTACGCACTAATTTGATTCGAAAGGAAGAAGTGATATAAAATTACCTTTCCACCAAGATGGAAGACAAATGCCAATACAACTCCAAGTGGTATTCCAATAATGTAAAACGAGGCCAAGTTCACCATGGCACCAATCTTTTGCCAACCACATCCTCTTGCAATTCCTGTACCAATTTAATTAACAAACATGATTAATTCATTAAAATTAAATACATAGCCTACTTTTACCAATCTTTAAATCCATCCTTTTAACTTTTGGGATTGGCTTTATTGATTAAAATTTTCATTGACATATACAAACTTAAGAATATTAGTACTAGTACCATTTAGAACAGAGAGAACTCCATCTACCAAGTTCACCACTGCAATTAACAGCATCATATCAGAAACGTATGCAATTACATCTGGTTCACTACTGAAACAGTATCCCCAAATCCTCCTGCCCAAGATAATAACCGCCACCGCAATAACGCTTTCAATCGCCACCATAAAAGTCGCCATAAACACAGCTAGACGTGCTGCTTTCGGTTTGCCAGCACCCAATTCATTCGCAACTCGTACACTGAGGAAAAAACACAATAATGAGTTAAATATCACACGTGAAGAGGTTGTCAAATGATATCGCACCATTTTGTAGAAGAGGTTCCGTATGGTACCTTATCGCACTACCAAGCCCTAGTGGTATCATGTAGATCATGCTGTTCGTGTTAAGACTGCATCACATAGACGGAGTATAGATCTAAGTAATATATAATGATAATTGAAAAACATTGAGATGTTTTCAGTTCGAAAATTCAGCGTGGCCTAAAGGGTAGTGGTTGTGGATTCTCAACGTATAAAATAAAATAATAACAACCTGATTGATAGAACCGACGTCTCTAATGTTGGATTCGGGAGAAGGCCAGAGACGATAACCATGATTTCATAGGACCAAATCTCCAAACTGCCAAAAGTTTCACAAACAACAACCAAAAATCATTGCTTCATCAAATGATTCAAATCTAGCTATGTTTTTCTCAACATATATACTGGTTCAGTAGTTCTCACCAGACCATAATAGCCGAAGGAACAGCAAGCCAGATGAACTTGGAAACATTCTGCAAAGCTTCCTTCGAAAAACCAGTCCAAGTAGCCTTGCAAGAAGGGGACAACGTTATATAAAGTATCAAAAAAATGTCATTTGTCCAGTACGAAATCCCATTAGCCAAAGCCGCGCCTTTGCTCCCAAGGCCAAACTTGGAAATGAGTATCCAACAAATTGGGATGTGACAAAGTGTTGTGATCCCTGACGTTAGCATCATTGGTACGACGTTGTTTTGAGTCTGCAAGAATCTGAATTGGCATTGGAGTAACGCGAATGGAAAAATTGAAGGGATCATGTAGCGAGCATAGATTCCGGCTTCTGCTGCAATTGCAGGATCTTGTCCTAGCAAATGTAAAATGTCCCCTGCAGTTGCCCAAATGCAAGCTAGTGGTATGCTTACTAGTAGCAACACAACCATGGCCTTTTGCATGTGGATTCCGAGCATGTGGTATTGCTTTGCGCCGTAGGCTTGTCCACAGTATGTGTCTAACGCGCACGCCATTCCAACCTGCAAAACCGCAAAAAAATTAAAAGCTAACATGTAGAGGTAACCAGTTTGAAATGGAGCATTACAGAAAACAGTTCATCTAAAAGTTCAAACTCGTACCAGTAAACTGAACCCAGTGACAGAAGCGAATGAAGTGGCCATGGAAGCGCCAGACAGGGCTAATTCTCCAACATGACCAACGAACATGACTGAAATTGTTTGTACAAGTGACAACAAAAGATTGACAAACATCATAGGACCGGCTAGAAACAATTGTTTCTTGCCTTCATCAATAATTTCTTGTTTAGTAAATTTTGCTTTGGATTCATAAATTGTTATCAAAGGGAGTAGGATATCGGATTTTTGGTCATTTTCAGCCATTTTTTCGTTTACCGAAGAGATATTTTTCCCACTCACTAAAGAAAAAATAATGCTTTACAAAAGTAATGAGAAAGAGGACGAGACTAGCTTCTAAGAAGTGAAGCCAGTGAGGTGCATGTTTACGGATGAAAATATCAGGATTTATAGTAAAGTTTGTCACAAGAATCCAATCTGAAACAATGATTAACCAAACACTAAAATGGTAACGTTAATTGATTATAATTTTTGCTTAAGTGACTCATTTGCTTTGCAATTTGCAACATTAGACTCCAGTTTGCTTTGTCTCGTTGGCTAATTAATTTTATATATTGTGTCTTGTCGTGGTTAATTTCAAATTATTGGTTATAACTTTTTGGGTAAATGTTGTTCCATTACACGACTTTGGTTATATCATCGTGTGACATAATTAAATTATTTGTGTTGTTATGCATTATTACAAGCACTACCGAGGATTTGAAACTTTTGGAATGAAAGATATTTTGCTAATCGTCGTCATGTATTAATCACACAAGTAACACTTTTATGGTGAGCAATAAGTTTCATGTCGTTGAAATACTAGATGCGAATTTTCTTGTATAATCTCGTTCAATAGGTAAGCAAATTAGGCTTTGAGCTTTGTCTACTAGATACTGCAGTTCTGCAAAGACTAAAATCCGCATCTCATATGTATGCGCACGGCGGCATGGGTAACTGAAGTTCGCTGCGATAATATAATACTTTCTCGAGTTCAATAATAACTTCCTAACTAGAGGCTTATTGTGTCTTGAATTAAGGAAGCATAGTGATATTTTTGTATATAGTATTATTTTGATAAATTAGTGATTGATGATAAAGTATATAAGGGATGAAAAAATTTATGATAAAGTAGAAAAAAGAAATACTAATAAAGAATTAGTGGGTGGATAAACAATTTATAATTTTGTAATTTGAGTTAGGATGTTTGTAGTGGTACTTAAAGTTTTGTTCTCTTGAATTGAAAATTCATGTAATTCAATTTACATGTGTTTAGTTATATTTATATTTTATACTACACTTCACTTCATTTACTTCAATTCACTTTAGAAAATTACAGTTGAAGAGATAACATAACCTAAATTAAAAAATTTTAAAGTTTTTTTAATGGACTAATTATATAAAAAGGCATAATTATCACTACCACGATACCAACTTATAACTTTAATGTGGTCGGGATTCGAACTATATACATTCTGACTTCTGCATACAGTTCCAATTAATTACCGGAAAGTTTTTATTGTCAGGAGTAATATTAATTTAACCGGGTTAACCTGGATAAATATCTGGGTTTCGAAATTTGGAGCTAGCTAGCATATCCTTTGTTCGGAATCGGCCCACACCATTCATTTGGTGGCAGACTGGCAGGCAGCGTGCTTTAAATCGTAGTCGTGGTATATAGCTTAATATTTTTATAGTATGACCCGACACATAAGTCCACATAGCACCGATTAATTTTGTTGTATTAACTAGCGGCTACTAATTTTCCGAAGTAAACAATTTACAGTATATAATTTCTTTTAATTTGTTGCGATACATATGACCGAGATTGACAACAACTGTATTATTTTACCTACCCTTCTAATGTGACTTCAACGGTGCCCCTAAAAGCAGCCTGGAAAGTTGGAACTTAGAAGATGTAGAGACAAAAAATTTTAGCCCCAATAATACATAATATTATTAACAACATTAATATTTTTAGTCAAACTATCTGATGTTGTTAATAGTTTTACAATACATAAAAGAAAATATTTTATAAACAACATTAAATATATTTTAATAATAAGAATGTTTTATTAACTACGTACATAAGTCCGTCTTTAATTAAATATTTTGAGAGTCGGTATATATATATATATATATATATAAAAGACTATGTTCTCTTCAAATAAAATTTACTGTTTAACTGGATTGAATGGAACTGAACTGAATTGAATTACGATATAAATTATAACTAAATATAGTTGAACTGAATGAAACTAAATTGATGTGGTTTTAAGTTGAAGATAATGAAGCCTAAATCAACTCTATTCATTAGTTAACATCCTTAATAATAAGATTATATTGTCTTCAACTTAAAATTACTTTAATTTAATTTATTTTCATTCAGTTTAGTTATATTTAATTAAATTCAGTTCAGTTTGATGTAATTATAATTTATACTTTATTTTATTTTAGTTCAATTCAGTTAAATTTAATTTTATTTAATTGAGTGAATTTCAGTTTAAGAGAATACTCACCAACTACGCATTCACCCCATTTTATTACTCTCACTCACACAAGCACATGCTAGATAAGGAACCTTGTAAGTAAATACACTGTATTGATCTCTTGCCTTATTATTAGAAAAAAATAAATGTAACCCCACTAATTACGCTGATTGAATATTAGTAACCCACTAAATACCATCTCACTTTGATGATCTATGGAGACAGTACGGAGATATCACATCAAACCCCAAATGGACCGTTCTCATTAATCAACGATCTAATAGAGAGGGAATCATTCTCCACCGTGAATTAATAGTCATCATTAACCCACCGGCACTTCTAAAGTTCTTCCTTTTCAAGCTCAAACTACGGTAAATTGAATCAAAATTACGAGTCATTTTATATTGAAAAGAGACCGAAAAATACAATATGCAATATTTCTCCATATAAACAAAATTTAATTTATACTTTCTATTTCCCGAATTCATTTATTAGTTTGAATTTTTCTAATCAACATCATTCAACTATAAAATAGACTTTGTTCTCTTTAACTGAAATCATTCAGTTCAGTTTAACTTTGCTCAGTTATAATTTATACTACACTTCAGTTTCACTCAATTCAGTTTAGTAAATTTCAGTTGAAGAGAACATAATCTTATTCACAAATGAAATTTTTAACGGATTTTTGAAAAATATATAATGAAAATTTCAAATGTAATAGTTATGAATGTTGATATCGAATTATGTCCAAACCGTCATTGATGCCTTTGGAGCGAATTCTAAGGCGTTCAAGGTTGTCCAAACGTCCAAGGCTCCTTGCTCCAACCTCAGGTTCCTCCAATGTCTGAAGTACCTAAGAAAGGACTTGACACCAAATACAAAAAGGTCCGGACATACCTCGAAAGGTCCGACCCTGACACGAGTCTGGTCCAAAGTATCCTACCTATAGTCTTGAACCGATTGAATATGGTGACCAAGGAGGTGAGATGGAGGTCCGAATAAGTTGGGGTTCAGACCCAAGCTCTAACTAAATCTCTCGAACGAAGGTCCAACGTGGACTACGACAGTTCATAAAACTCTCTTATAATGACTCATTTGCCCTCGAAAGTCCAAAAGAAAAATTAATTTAGTCTTCATTATGGGTCATAGACATAACTAAGCCTTGTTGACATGTAAATCTTCAAACTCTCAAAAATAAAGTCTTCGCTCAGTTTACATGATGCAAATCAGGTAAACGATCAAAACTCCCCCTCCCACCCCTTACATAATTTTGATTAAAAGTGTTATGGTACTATATAAGTATTAAAAAAGAACACATTAGAACTTCAGGAGTAGTAAGATATTAGAAGTAATTACTCAATATAATTGATGCATTTGACTAAATGATGTTAAATTGTTGATGTTGTTCTACCGCATTATGTTGTTGAACACATCAAACTTGTTTTGAGCATCTTGAAGCTTGTCTTGATACCAACTTTGCACTGTTCTCTTTTGCCTGAATGCGTTGTTGAAGAGAGATCATAGACCTGATCTAGAGTCTTGTGGATGCACTTTCCTTGTGGATGCACTTTCCAAGAGCTTCCCCAACACGAAGAATCACGGGCTGATTGGTATAGAATTTAAATGGACATTTGGATGAAATTTGGTGAAATTGTGTTTGTAATGGAATTGAAATGATTGTATTTAAAGTGTATTTTAAGTCAAATCACTGTTCATCAAGTCAAATTCACCGATTACAATCGTATAACAAATACCCCCATATTCATGGAGTTCTTCTAGCTAGGACCTATTTGTATTTTGCATGAAAATGTTGTATTGCAGTGCTCCCTTTGGGATGCTTTGTGTCATAGTCATATATATGTTGTCTAGAGCTAGCACATTCTTCAATCCTTTACACACATTTATATTAGATAGAGAGTAATATACTTATTGAGTGTACCTAAAGAAACTATTTATTCTAGCCCTAGCTCAATAGATTCTCGAAACATTGCACCATGGTACTCCCTTTTACAAATAAGGTAAAAGAAAACGCTTATTATCTAATAACTTAAGATTATATTAAAAGTTATTTCTTTAAATAAATATTTAAATCAACGTTAAAATAGACTAGTAAATACTTTTATAATTAATAAATATCGGCTACATAAGTATTGTAGTTGTGACTTGGTATTCTACCTTTGATCACTGAAAGTGTTTAGTGAGATTAGGTGTAATCACTTTTACTCCTTTTGTACTTACTTTGAGCTTCAATGGATTTACGTGAAAAATAAAATAAATAAAACGTAAGTGTCGGCGGTACAATTGAGGCATGCCTATCCGGATCACTCTGGTTGAGGTGATTCTGACTTCTGAGACGAAATGGCAGCGGTTAGGGACTTAGAGCATAATGAGAAGAAGTTGTTGTCGTTTGTATTGTTTTTGTTGGTGTTCTAAACGTTTGTCGGGGAATGCTTAAATGGTCCAAAATCCTTCTCATATAGGAGTACTAGTTAATGTAGTTCGCCTGTTTGACAATGCGTTATATGATATTTTTTTGGTGTGAATAAATGAATTATTTTTAAATATAAAGAAAAAATTAACATTATTGTTGTTAAATTTTCCCACCTAGTTTTTCTGGCTAGCCGTTAAGGTACCAATCTAACCCTTACAGGCTACAGCTACCTGGTTCGGCTTCATCTCACTCCACCAGCACCTGACTGATCTACTACCACCACCATGCTCACCACTTCTCCTCTCTTCACCGCCTTCCTCCGCCGCCACACCGCCTACACCTTCCGCCGCCACTACTCCGCCATCGAGTACCCCCTCAGTCACCCAATCTACACCATTTGGGCTGCCAACACCTCCCTCGGCAAAACCCTAGTCTCCGCCGGTCTCTCCATTTCCTTCCTTTCCTCCCCCACCTCTTCAAGGAGGAAGTTTCTCTACCTAAAGCCAATTCAGACTGGCTTTCCAGATGATTCCGATTCTCGATTCGTTTACACCAAATTCGCCCAATTTCACGCTCACAAGCCGTCTCTCTTGTCCGTTTTCGCGTCGAATCAGTTTCTGAGAGCTTCAATTCCGGCCTATGATGCTATGGTGGAGGGCGGATTAGCCTGTGGGGATGAGAGAGATGGAGATTTTGGAGCTGGAAGATGTGGAAGTGGTGGGGGTGGGTTTAGGAATTTGCAGTGCTATCAAGAGAGGAAGTTACAGGGGAGTGAGAGTAATGAGAGTGAATCGTTTCCGGTCTCGGAGTTGGTTTGTAAGACAATGTATGGGTGGAAAGAGGCTGTGTCGCCACATTTGGCTGCTGAGAGGGAAGGAGCGTTGGTTGGGGACGCAGAGCTCTTAGATATGTTAAAGAGATGCTTAGTTACTGATAATGTAGATGAAGAATCTGATGTGATGTGTGTAATTGAGACTGCGGGTGGAGTAGCCAGTCCTGGCCCGTCCGGTGCTCTTCAGTGTGATCTTTACCGGTGAGTCTATTGGATACATATTCATTTGCATTTGGTGTGATCATGTTGAAAACTGTTGGTCATGATGAGATTAAGAGGGAAGACATAGTATCTTGTATTGTATTGCTATTGGAGTTGTAGCGAAGAGTAAGTGACCTCGTAACATGTAAATAAGTTGGCTATTGGATAGTCTACTTCAGTAAGTGAGAAAACGATATATAGTATGTATAATATATGTTTGTACAGTACAACTCCTCATATGAATAGGCACATTACACCTTTAAAGTTGTAGGATGTAGAAAGATAGGGCGTAAATGTGAAGTTGTATGGTGTTGATAGGAATTTTTGAATTGTCACCTGTTTTGTATTAGTTTACATGTTTGTATTATCATCACAGGCCTTTTCGCCTGCCAGCTATTCTAGTCGGGGATGGACGATTAGGCGGTATCTCGGGTACAATTTCTGCTTATGAAAGCCTAAAGCTTCGAGGATATGATGTTGCTGCAATTATTTTGGAAGATCAAGGGCTTGCAAATGAGGTTCAACTATCATCATACTTGCGAAATAGGTAGCCTACTCGGACCTACTCTCTCAGACTAATTGTTTGTCAGTTTAAACGTGCATGATGTGTCAAATCGAGTATTAAATTTATAATACTCAAAGCAACGAAGTATACTATCCACCTGGTTTAGAAAACCTTATCATAGAGGTAATATAGCATATTGTAGAAGTAGGATGCCCTGGGGTCGATCTGTTCTATACTACGAGATATTTGTGACTAGGTTGCCACCTGCTCTATACTACGAGATATTTGCGACTAGGTTGTCACCTGTTCTATACCACAAGATATTTGTTTGTAAAAACAATATGAAGAATGATTTCGAATAAACAAACTAGAGCAACGATAATGAACTTGAAAGAATCAATTATAGAACTGTGGGATAGCAGTAGTCATATCAAGATTTAAACGTGGTGAGTGGCCTCGATTAGTATAATGCAATACTGTAAATCTTAAATATACTATAGTATTGCTAGTTTGTTACAGTCACCTACTTAGGACCCAACCTCCATTCTGAGGTTTTAGTGGATCAATGTCAGGTTTCCACCCAAACACTAATCATTCTTTTTTCTACAAAAATCCTAGGAAACAGATGAACACAAATAAAATCAAAATACAATTAAAAAACATTTACTTACTTAATGGTAGAAAAAGATAGTATATAAGACTTGGATGAGACAATAGAATATTGACTCACCATAAATGTATCAAGCTTCTCCTTTATACTCTTTGTCGTTTGTGTGTGTTTTTCTTGCTTTGTTTTTTCGTTTCAATTTCTGCAGAATATCCTGATCTTTAATTTGTGGTCTGCCATATTGACTCGGTTTAGTTGGAAGTCTAAATTGCTCACTTTTCCAGGGTGCCTGTGTTTGTGCTTCCATCTGTTCCAACAGACCTGTCAGATGACTTGATTTCCTGGTTCGACAGTTCCCAGCCTGTTTTCAGTTCTCTTAGAGAAATTATGCATTCAAGTTTTCTGGAAAGAACCCAGAGACTAATTGAGATGCCAAAGAGAGCATGCGAAGTCTTCTGGTGGCCATTCACTCAACACAAGCTTGTACCCGAGGAAAAGGTTACAGTTATCGATTCACGCTGTGGAGAGAACCTTGCTGTTCACAAGGTTCACATTTTATATATTCCAGCTGTTCTGTGCTTGTATGCTTAATAAAATGCAAACCTGGTTCTGCATTTTCTGATTTCTAGTAAATAGGGCTTAGTTTTTTTTTTGAAACGGCTAAAGGTTGACTCAAACCCCGACCTATTGGTTGGAGGTGAAGCGTCTTACCAGCTGAGCTGCGCTTCGTTGTCAGTAAATAAGGCTTCGTCACTTACTATATCTACTTTTCGGATTATTTGCAGTCTCTCAATTATTCTGTTTCTCAACAATTTGATGCTTGTGCAAGTTGGTGGACCCAGGGCCCTGATGTGAACTTGCAGGTCTGTTTTTGAATATCTGTGCACAAATCTACTTTTATTTTTTCATTATCTATATTATTATTATATTATTATTAAGAGGACCTGCATTCTCGCATTTACAGACCAAGAAACACAGGCAACATAAACTTCTACAAACAGTGAAAAACCTTAGTGCTAGTTGGGGGGGGGGGGGGGTTTTTTTTTTTTACCATTTTTACTTTTTTTAACTTACTTC
>JAYMSP010005791.1:0-12911 GCA_036897095.1 Plantago elongata | reverse complement strand
GGTCTCGATGGGAACCTCCCCGAGGAGAATGACCCAACTATTATTGTTCCTTGTTGTTGATAAGGCATTCAACTACAACGTCATCTTCGGAAGGCCAGGCCTCAATCAGTTCCGAGCTATCTCTTCCCCACTACACAACCGAATCAAATTCCCCACTCCTTATGGAGTCGGAGAGGAATTAGGGAATAGACGAGAAGCTTGGAAATGTTACATCATGTTTACGAATGTGGCTACAAATCCAATACTCTCTATATATAAAGGGCCGAGCATACCACAGCCCCTAAAGACCGAAATCGAAGTAGGGGCAGCTGATCACAAGTTTCCTAAGTCCGTCCGGATAGAGCCCCATGAAACTATCAAAGAAATTCAGATTATCGAAGGCAATCCGGACAAGAGGACTAAGATAGGAACTGAGATGAGTTCCGAAGTAGAGTTGAAACTAATATCTTGCCTCCGAAAGAATTCAGATATCTTTGCTTGGAGTATGGATGATCTCAGAGGGATAGATCCGAGGGTAGTTGTTCACTGTCTGAACATGGACCCGACGGGCAAACATATCCGTCAAAAGAGGAAAGACTTCGGCCCAATCGAGGATGCAATCATAGCAAGTTGAGAGATTGTTAAAGCTGGACATATTGAAGAGGTAAGGTATTCGGATTGGGTTTGCAACGTGGTATTAGTGGAGAAATCCCAGGCAAGTGGAGAATGTGTAATGACTTCACCCGACTGAACAAGTTTTGTCCGAAAGACCCCTATCCTTTGTCTCAGATTGATCAACATGTAAACTCTACATGCGGATGCGTCCTTTTAAGTTTCATGGATGCTTATTAAGGATTCTACCAGATCCGGATGGCACAAGAAGATGTTCCAAAGACAAGGTTCTTTGCGGCTGGGGGAGTATATTTGTAATGACCGGGATCCGGGCTGAATATTTTAATAATATTTTTAGTATAATTCGTGACTAATTAGTAAATGGTAAGTTCGCCATCGAGTTTAGGTGAATTAAAAATAAGATGAAATTAGAAATTAAACGACGAGCGTTTGCCATTAATTTCGAATAAGCGTTAAATTAGTATTTGATATTAAATTAATAAAATAATAAAAATAATAAAATAAAAATATTTTTTTTAATTTTTATACGGCTTTAGTTCGTCTTAAACATCACCCGGGAGTCGATTTTATATTTTTTCAGAATTTATTTACGAGCCATTTAGAGTCCAGAAGAAGCCAGGTGTATATAATGGTAAAATACCGAATATACCCCTGTCCTTATCTTCTTCTTCATCGTTCCTTCTTCAGTACGGCTCCTCTCACCGCCTCAATAGCTTCACCAAATCATTTCTTCATCCTCCACCTCGGCTTCTCCAATCTCCACCTACGCAGCTCCTCCCTCCATCTCAGCTCATCCAACTTCGCTCCTCCTTTCTCCACCCCAACTGCACCGCCTTCCCCCCCGTCACCACCGCGGCCACAACCACCATCCTCCACCTCAATCGACCGCACTACCACCACTTCGATCGTTTAGATCGACCACCACCCCGATCGCTCCCTCTACCGCGACCACCTCATCGCACCTGTTCTCCGTCCACCACGATCCGAATACACTGCCTTCCACCGCCATCCATCGCCGTTTATCACCAGTTTTCCGCCTCACCTACGTCGCCCGACCCTCCACACTCCAATCAACACCATTTTTCTCCGCCTCCACCTCCCGCGCCACTATCAATCGAGTCGCACGTGTGAGAGGAAGAACAGAGTCGCACGTGTGAGAGGAAGAGTGTGTATATGAACAATGTTAGTCTTCAGAGTGTTTCGATTGATGGTTATGCAATTTCGGTTCAATGTGATCTTGCACTTCAAGTGTTTGGTAAATGGCGGATTTAGGAGGGGATTTGAATGACTATGAGTATCATTTGTTTTCGGATTGTTTGGTAAGAGCAGGAGTATTTAGATGTTGTGGATGTGTTTTTAAAAGAGATTCGGGCTAGAGGGTATGAGAGTGAGACGACACATTCTATGGTGATTAAGAGTATGTTGAGGCAGAAGAAGTTTGATAAGGGGTGGTAGCCATGGACTATGCCTACAGTGCCTGGATCAGGGAGCTTCTCTCGATGGGGAAATTAAAGGGAGCTCGAGGGGTGCATAGCTATGACATATTGTGAAGTTGATTCTAGCTGGATGTTACAGAATGGAATATGACGCACTCGTATGTTTTGTTATTGTGTACTGCTTTGCGTAATGTTGTAAGGCTTAAGCCTAGTGACGCTAGTGTGATGTCTATTAGTACTCCTACTATTTCGTTGATTCCGTTTAATATCCCCGGGTTTGTAAATGATGGTGTTAGTGAAGATTTTGGTGTGGAAGGAGAATGAGATGAGTTATAAGGAGCTGGAAAGAGTTGTTGCGTTTTGTTTGAAATTCCGCATAATTTTAACTCCATTTGGGACGGTGGAGTTTTTTGTATTCTATTTTTCTCGACATGAGCTTAAGCTTGTATCCTACGGTAGTTGATCCTCTTGCCATTAAAGCCCCGAAGCTGGACCCACTTGCATTTTGCTCCACTGTACATCATGGTCCTGATGACACGAACGGAATGAAGGATACGAGATTAACCTTTTTGGAATCCAGTATATATAGGAAAGATGTCTGACTATCGATTAGAGATGTTAACGACACTTTGCGCATATAGATAATCAACTAGCCGCCGAATTAGACGATCTGAGGAATAAGCGAGCGTCTAAGTCAAGTACCGGGTCGAATCTTCATAATACCTGCCTTTACTGCTTTTTGTGAAATAACTGTTTTATAATTGTGATTTTTATAACTGTGTAATATTATATCGAGCGACGGGACTTGATATAATATTATTTTATTCACTGAGGATCAGGTTATGTGCGTATCCCGAAAAGCTGATTTATGATGCATATGACGTGTGTGAAATGTTTTTATAAAACGCATGGATAGATGTCAGCTCTCATATGTGTTGTGCTTTGTTTGAGGGACGTACCATCTGTATGACGTGAGATTATCCCCGGTGACGCCGTCTTATGACGGGGATTTTTGTCTGAGGGACGTACCGTATGTATGACGTGATATTATCCCCGGTGATGCCGTCTTTACGACGGGAATTTTTGTCTGAGGGACGTACCGTCTGTATGACGTGAGATTGTCCCCGGTGACGCCGTCTTTATGACGGGGATTTTGTCTGAGGGACATACCGTCTGTATGACGTGAGATTGTCCCGGGTGACGTCGTCTTGAGGACGGGATTTTGTCTTTGTGATGCCGAGTACTCGATCCCTCTGATCAAGGGATAAATCGTAAATCTCTGTGGGCCATCGGATGTATACTAGTGGCCGCGACATATATTTGATTGAGCTAACATGTCTGAAACTGTTTGGGAAACTCCATGTTGTGACTTTTATATGCATGCGTTGAATTGTGTGAAAATCTGTTGATTGCAATTACTTGATCCGGGCATTGTGTATTATGAAATTCACCCTTGAACTTGTTAACCTTAGACATGAATTAGTTGGAGTTAGTTGGACGTCTGGGAAGCACCATCTTGCTGATGAGACGGTCTGTTAGAAGCTACTAGTCTCTCGGTACAGTAGGACTTTGTACTCTTGGCTTGTAAAATCTTAACATGCAGTTGAGATTTGGTTATGTTATATTTTGGGATTGTAGATATGCTGATACCAATAACCACTCTCCTGTATTTTATATTATTAATAAAAAAATATTTCAGCGTAAACTCTGATGTAAATTATGTTTGTGAAAAATTAGCCCGGTGGTTGGCTTTTATTATTGGGATATTATATGTGAGACTGACAGGTGGATAAGGCTGTGTGTGGACGATAATGTTCACACGACCGGTCACGCCAACAGGCAGAGTGGCGAATATATATTATTAAATGTAGCGGGGCCCATAATGCGGTCCCGGGGCGTGACAATATTGCTTCAAAGTTATTCCTTTCGGACACAAAAATGCATGGGCTACATATCAGAGGCTCGTAAACAAAATGTTTAAGGAAGAGCTTGGTAAAACCATGGAGGTGTATGTGGATGATATGTTGGTCAAAAGCAAGACCGAAGATAGCCACATCGAACATATGGAAAACTATTTCTCCATCCTTAGGAAGTACGAAATGAGCTTGAATTCGGAGAAATGCACATTCTGAGTTAAAGGAGGAAAATTCCCCGGGTACATGGTCACAGAAAGAGGGATCAGTGCTAATCCGAAAAAGATCCGAGCCATCCTTGACCTGCCTCAACCCAAGAACATCAACGAGGTGCAACAACTCATTGGAAGAGTTTTGTTTCTTAGTAGATTCATCTCGAGATCTGCGGAAAAGAATCTGCCATTTTTCAAGATCCTAAGGAAAGGGGACATATTCGTATGGACTAAGGAGTGCGAAGAAGCCTTCGAGAGCCTCAAAGCTTATTTACTCTCGCCCCCGCTTTTGTCCAAGCCACTCCAGGGAGAACCCTTATACTTATATTTGGCAGTGACAAACGAGGCCATGAGTTCCGTGCTAGTCCGGATCCAAGGGAATGGCCACCTGCCGGTGTATTACTTAAGAAAGGCTCTTACATGTCCCGAACTCAGGTATCTACATATTGAGAAATTAACCTATGCTCTGATTCACACCGCCCGAAGGCTCAAACCTTATTTCAAATCTCATCAAGTTGTTGTCCTAACCAACGAGCTACTCAAGCAAGTGATGGGTAAGCCGGATCAACCCAGAAGACTCTCCAAATGGGCAATCGAACTCAGTGAGTATGATATCTCGTACCAAGTCCCGTCAGCTAAGAAATCTCATGTATTGGCTGACTTCATAGTCGATTTCCCGAAGGAAGATCACAAAGGGCCAGAATCAACGGGCCTCAAACTCATTGATCCGGAAATCCTGCCCGAAGCTCCCTTATCCGAATCCTTGGTAATAGAAGAGGAGGAGTCAGATCATGAAAATGGTCTTTTCGACAATCAGTGGATGTTCATTGTGGAAGACTCAGATACCATAATGGAAGTTGCTCCTGCCGAACCTACTGGCATTCGGATGGAAATAGAGAAAACTGAGGAACCCGAGATTGGCATAAGAGAGCATGTTCCCACATGGATCCTATAGGTGGACGGATCGTCCAATGGAAGGCTCGGAGGTATAGGTATTCACCTCCAGAGTCTAGAAGGAGCACAACTTGATTATGCCATTACACTGGACTTCCGGGTGACCAATAATGAAGCCGAATACGAGGCCCTTTTGGTAGGCCTTCGGATGGCGAAAGCACTTCAGGTAAAAAGGATCCGAGCTTATAATGACTCTCATCTCATGGAATCACAATATTCCGGAGCTTTTATCACCAAGAGTCTGAGTATGATCTTATACCCGGAAAGACTCAAAGAAGCCGCAACCAAGTTCGAGGAATTTTCCCTTGAGAAGTTCGATAGATCTTACAATGAAAAGCAGATTCTTTGGCCAAGTTTGCGTTCGCATACAGAGCAGTAGATACAAGAAGCATCATCCTCCTAACTCTCTGAACTTCTTCTCTCCACAATCAGGATCTCCCTTTGTACCAACTAGATGAAGAAAGAACTTGGATGACTGACATTTTGATTAACCTTCAGAATGGGACATTGTCCTCGGATCCAATAGAGGCCCGGAAGGTACGGTGCCGAGCACCTCGCTACTTCCTGCTTGAAGACGAACTTTACAAAAGATCCTTCAATGGAACCCACTTGTGTTGCCTCGGACCACAAGAGGCTAAGACCATCCTAGAAGAAATACATAGTGGAAGTTGCGACAGTCATTCCGGAGGAAGAACCCTTGCACAGAAAGTTATTATGCAGGGATACTATTGGCTTACCGTAGACAAGGACTCGGCTAGTTATGCCCGGACCTGTAGCGACTGCCATTTTTATGCCAACATCCCACATAGACCAAACAATCCGATGATTCCGTCAATCATCTCATGCCCATTCGATCAATGGGGTATCGACATTGTGGGGCCTTTCCCCCGAGGTGCACAACAAAAGAAATTCTTGATTGTAGCAGTTGAGTACTTTACCAAATGGGCAGAAGGCGAAGTAGTGGCTACCATAACAGAAGCCCAAGTCAGAACCTTCATCTGGAAGAACATCATATGCCACTTCGGATCACCTAGAATCCTCATATCGGATAATGGAGCCCAGTTCTCTGGACACAAGCTCAAAGAATGGTGCAAATCTTTGAAAATAGAGCAGCGCTTCACCTCGATCGGATACCCCCAGGCAAATGGACAAGTCGAATCCACTAACCGAACCATTATGAAAATCTTGTAGAAAAGACTCAAAACGTTTCAAGGAAGCTGGGTTGAGGATCTATACGGGGTACTTTGGACTCATCAGACCACTTCGAGGACTGCCACCCGAGAAACTCCATTTTTCCTGTTATATGGTTCCGAAGCTGTTATACCTTCGGAAGTTATTGTGGAAACTAAGAGAATCCAACAGTACCAACCCAAAGGCAGTGAGATTGCTTGGATGTACGAGCTTGAACTCCTCGAAGACAAGAGGGATTCTTCCCTAGCTCATATCTTAAGGTACCAAGCTTCGATCGCCCGAGCCTATAACAAAAATGTTTGCAAGAAGGATATCCAGATTGGAGACTTGGTCCTAAGGAGAGTCGACATCCTCAGTCATGTTGGGAAACTAAAACCAAAATGGGTAGGTCCGTACAGAGTTATAGGGGTCCGAAGCAATGGAAGCTTCGAGATGTAAGACCTCGAAGCAGAGTGCTTAAGTGAACATGGAATCCGAGAAAATTGGAGAAGTTTTATGCTTAGTTTGTTTTACTTCGTTTTTGCTTTATCCGAAGTCCTTTTTGGATCCGACCAGTTATAATTGAATTTTTGTCAAATCAATACAACGGCTGTCTTTTTCAAGCACAATCTCGAACATACTTTGTTCCTAATACAAAAGCATCGGTTGTGGTATATTCCGAACTACAAATGACTTGTCAAACCACACAACTCATAGACGTTCGGGTATATCGCAACACAATCTGAACAACAAAAACATTTAAAGAAGACTAAGAAAAAATAAAGTGCAAAATATCAGAACATCCGGAAAACATTTCGAATCATCAACAGTTGGCAAAATTCATACAAAGAATCAAAGTCAAATAGCCAAAGACAACACCAAACAAGAAGCCGAAGCTTCATTATCTGAAGATAAAACAAAGACGGGTAAATATTCAAAATTAAAGACAAGTGCAAGTAAAATAAAATTGTTTCAAGGTCCGAAGAGCGTACAGAGTTCAAGGAGCATACTCCGCCTTCAATTCTTTTTCTTCATTCCGGGGCCTTGGAACTCCCCTCACCAGCTGCCTTTTTTGCCTTCCGAGCCTCGTACGTCAACCTCTCATTCTCAACGAACTTCGGAGCTTCTTCTTCCAGATTGAGGTCCGGTTGTCCACGAACCGGGCCAGGAATGTTCAACCAATCACGGTTGTGAGCAGTGTAATCATCCAAAGGCACCAAAAGATGTCGGAGCAAGACTCCGGGGACAAAGTCCGAAAATAAGGACCTCCGTGATTGAACTTCAGATCCGGAGTCTCCATGGCAACTAGCTCACAAAATTCATCGCTCATTAGTTTGCTATCATCGAGGGGTTCGGCAGTAAATCGAGAACCATCCGGGTTATTGTACGGGCTCAAGTGCAGATTAAAGTTGCTCGGGAGTTGATCCTTCAACTTAAGTTGCCTGATGGCAGATTCAAACTGGCTACACGAGCATCATAAGTAGTGCACATCAGGAAATACTTGCATGAGTTAGAGCCTAAGAAGTCCCAAGCTGCCTTCACTCGGGTGTGCATGATGTTGTCGAGCATTTGTTCCTTGAAGCTCCGGAACAACCCGAGGATCTCCTCAACGCCCTTCTCCAACATATCCCGCTCAGCCCGAACTAAAGACAAATCGCGAGCTAAGGCTTGGCGGTTCTCATCTGATCTCTGGAGATCCGAGACAGCCTTTTGGTACTTAGTCCGGTATTCTCGGCACTTTCCCTCCAAATATTTCACGCTAGCCTCGGACTTCGACAGCTGGGAATCAATCTCGACCCTCTCCCCGGCCACGTAAGAACACGCCTGAACCACGGCAGTCAACTGCAAAGGAACGAACGTAAGAAAAATAAACAAGCAAGGAAATTACTTCAACGGCAAAAGCCTCGGATACCAACCTTCCGGCTCACCGTAATTAGTTCGCCACTCGACCTCATTCATTGCCACCAGCTTGGTCACCTCGGCCTCTAAGTCGGCATTCGAGCCGGGGACCATATTGCTTTACCTTTCGCCTTCTTCGACACATGAAGAGAACCCTCCGAAGCTTCTTCAATCCGGACACAACCTCCGAAGCCCTCTTCGATCCGGAAGCCTTAGGTGGCTTCTTCGCCTCCGCCTCCTTGGCAGCCTTGGTCTTCCCTTGCTTTAGGGTGGGCATCCGGAGCTCCTCCAGTCTCTTGGCAACCCTATCGGTATTAATCTCCGAGAAAATCACAGCATTCACGAGCTCATCCATCGCAAGGGTGGTAGAAACCTTGATAAGCCGGGTCCTCTGATCCTCGGCTATCTCCCTGTCCTCATCCTCTCGTTGCTTCCTCTTTAGTTCGAGAAGGGAAGACATGACGTAGTTAAACCAGTGATCTACACAAGCAAGAGAGAATAAGTGATCAGATCCATGCTATTTATACTTGAAACAAACAGGAGGAATAAACACATATATTGCACACTTCGGATATAAGTCTACGGGACTATTACTAACCAAAGTCTTGTGGCGGATTGCCACAGTAACACTTCGGGGCTAATCCAGTCAAGTACGGTAATGGCTGACAGATTAGCCCCCAGAAGAAATATATTTATGTCCGGTTTTTCTTTCGAAGCGGATACATCCACAGGGGTATTCCGAGACGGCGTCCGAACATAAGGAAAAGTCTCCCGAGAGAACTTCCTCGGATACACCCACTTATCCCGGTTTAACTCGGGCTCACCCTCCTTTAGTGCCGGATGAACAAAAAAGTACCTTTTCCACCACTCAACACCAAGTGAGGAAATCGTGTCCTCGAAGAAAATGTATCCGAGCCTCACTAGGAAGGAGTAATAGCCCGGATGTGAGTCACTGGCCTTGACCTCGAAAAGCCGCTGAAAAATGGCCGTGTTCAAGTGGATGCTAATACGCTTGCACAAGACCCCTAAACACATCAGATTACCCAGGGAGTTCGGGATAATTTGATGAGGGCTCAAACCTAAGTCAATGAAAATTTGGATGAATTGGGGAGCAACCGGAAGTCTCCATATGTAGTGAAGTGATGCCTCGTACACTGACATGTACCTGGACGAAGGGTTGTAAAAGGCATATTTGGGGTCTGGTACCAGCAGTTCTAGAAACTCGGGTATCTCGTACCTGTCTCGGATATCTTCCAACCTTTCCTCGGTTAGCTCACTCGCTCGGGTCGGCAACACTTCATCCGCATTAAGCTATCCTAGTAGATCCAGATGAACAACCTTCGCCTTCGATCTCGGATACTTAATGTCATAAACTTGGCCACTTGACGTTCCAACGGCATCATACTCCTCGTCCTCCTCCTCATCAGACTCCTCCTCCTCCTTAACAGCTTCGGCTCCCTCCGCCGCCACACGTTTACCCCTCGAAGCCCCAGCTCCGGTAGCCACGGGATCCGGAAGTTGATCAACGTCGATTATCGAAATCATATGAAGAGGCGTTACCGCATGGACCGTGTCCTCGACGCCCACCTCGAACATAGAAACCTCAGGAGCTTCACCGGTGGAATCCTCTACCTTCTCCTTGAAATTTTCCTGAATATCTGGGATAAAGGGTAATTGGTGAAGATGAATTCGAGTGTTATAACCTAAATAACGGCAGAGTAAACCGACCTCGGGAGGAAGTACAACATCCTCGGATTCATCGTTTCCACCAAACTCCCGAGTAAAGGTACGATGTATGGGACCAGGTTAAGATGAAGAAGCCTCCATTTGACGATCCGGGTTTGATGACCCGGGAATTTCTAAGCCAAAGGCGGAACTACTAGCCTCCGGGTTAGTCCCGTCTTTAAGTTGTGCGGACCCTTGGTTTGGCTCCACCAAACTCCCGAGTATAGGTACGATGTATGGGACCAGGCTGAGATGAAGAAGCCTCCATTTGACGATTCAGGTTTGATGACCCGGGAATTTCTAAGCCAAAGGCGGAACTACTAGCCTTCGGGTTAGTCCCGTCTTTAAGTTGTGCGGACCCTTGGTTCGGCTCTTCCAGAGCCTCGTTGGCAAATGCCTCAACTAGATCAGTCGAGGTCAGGGTGTATGATCTTGACTCCGTACTGGACTCCGATTCGGATCCATAACTTTGACCTTCTCGGGCGTTCTGGCTATCACTATCAGACATCCTAGTAAAGGAAGGAAAGGAGTAAGTCTAAATTCTACGGATCGCCCTAATCGAGCAGAATTAAATCAAAGCGGTACGAAGCGTGTCTCCACGGATCCTAGCCTAAAGGTCTTCCTAGTTCTACGATCAGTTAGAATTTAGCAGACACAGTTTAAATTATCCGAGTTAGCATAAACGTCTACGCGTGTGTTCTGAGATTCTCAGCATATCCGTATACTAATTACAATCATATCATACATATCGAAAAGACAGCAAAAGCAGAAGCGAAGCACACCGAAAACGGAAATAACGAGTAAAACACCAAATACAAGAAGAAGAGATCTGAATACTTACTTGATGAAGCTAGAGATTGGATCAAAAGCAGCTACTGCTCCGAAACGGTCGAAACGCTTTGCTTCGAATTGCTGGGTTACTTTGCTTAGGATGATTGGTTTGCAAAAATTCACTCTCTAGAAATGCGGTAACATGGACGCTGATGGCTCCCCTATTTATATGGAAGGATAATTTCGGAAATCCAACCGCCCCCGCGATCATGTTCACGATCTAACCACCCACCATGTCTGATCCAACGACTCGGATCATTTAATGAATCTGAAAAGGCACAAGTTCACGGATGATAGTATCTTCGAAAGGAGCCACACTTAACTGTTTGAGTTATGTTAGCGAGATTGAGGATTTGTGGAAGATCATTCTCTTTGGATGTATATTCAACTAGTAGTTCGGATATAAGATCCTATTGACCAAGTTATAATAGAGGAAGCATATGCACGGGAAGAAGTGAAAAAGGAAGAAGATACATTTAAGTCCGGATGTATTTATCCGGAATGCCATTCAAAACATAGAAAAACAAAAGCATCAAAAGATTGTCCGAAGTAATCACAACTTTGGCAAATTTACAAATTTGAACGGTGCATACCCCGCCTTCACCAATTAAATGATCCGTGCTGGACTCATTAGTCTCCACATAGCCAGCCGGACCCGTATTCGCCACCTCCCTCATCCGAGCGAGGCAGCGCCTTCGGGACTCTTTCATGTGCTTCCTCTGGATCTCAGCATGCGCACGGGTAATTCAGCGACCAATCTCCTTCAACTCCCACATGTCCTTCTTCGGACAGGAGAGCTCGCTAAGCACCGGATCAAGATCCACCGGATCTTCGGATGTTCCCTCACCTGGGTAGGCTGGGGAATGCCACACCCCACAATCACAATTCATGAAGTCCCGCCATCCCTGGTACCCAGGGAAAATCGGAGCTTCATAAGGATGATTCCTCGGCCAGCGAGCTTTACGTTACCAGATAGTAGGAACCGCAATCGAAGCATCGAAAGGGATAATGGCTCGATTTGGGTCCTCGACAGGAATGGGATGTGGAGAGAGATCTGGATTGGGGGCAAGCAGAGGTACGAACTGATGGGCAACATATTCGTCCTGGTAATGGGCCCAGCAAGAGTGACCGGACTGATTCTTCGACATCCTAAGACACACAACAAACGAAGAATATTATAATTCGGTCCGAAGACTAGAAGACCCGGACTGAAAAAACCACGAAGAATGGCGAAACTTACCTCGCAAAGTCTTCTCTTCACGTCGGATGGGTTAAAAAATTTAATCGCCTGTGGTACTCGCAAAGTCTTCTCTTCACGTCGGATGGGTTAAAAATTTTAATCGCCTGTGGTAAAATTGAAAGCGACAGCTCCTATTTATAGAAGGATATTTTAGGCAACACAAGCATTTATTGCTTACTGCCTCTTCATATCCACCGTTGATCTGTTTGATCCAACGATCACGAGGTGCCTCGAAAGATGAAAAAACATAAATGGTCACCCCATGCGCCGATCCGGACAGGGACACACCATTCATGCTATCACTCCGGATGTCTCAACATTCGGATGATCGACACATCCTCTCGGATATACTTAGGTTCGGACGTTCGAGAGTTATCTTTCAAATACAAATACTCCGTTCTCAACATTTCAATCCGAACCCCGTTGCTTCGGATTGTATGAAAAAGGGGGGGGGGGGGGGGGGGAGAAATACTCTCAAAAGGACTACAAGGACCATCAGACAAGGACTTCTTTTTCTCATGGGACGGATCAAACGAAAAACTTCTCCTTTTCTATAGTTCCCAACTATCTTTTACTAAGATACTTGGACACTAGGGGGACATATGTTGATACGAGAATATGTCCAATCCGTCATTTGGGGATCCCGAGGACAAATCCTAAGACATCACGGTATTACAAGGGCAAAGCTCCAAAGATCCGAACCCCGAACCATCCGAGGTCACGATTGGGCAAGATATACGAAGAATACCGTGACAAGGATAACCGGACAGATACCTCACATCCGAGGATAATATGTCCGGACCAACATCACATATGCATATATCCGGACCTAAAGATAACCAAGTGTGGCAAATCATAATACGTCAGTAGTTGAGGGCTCTGTTCCGGACATTTTGGTCCGGAACCATCACTTCGGATG
>JAYMSP010005790.1:0-12911 GCA_036897095.1 Plantago elongata | reverse complement strand
TTTATTGTTTATTTTAATTTCTAAATAGTGGAAATAATTAAATTGAATACTTTTTTTTCTCCAAAATGACAATAGAAACAACAACGTGACGTTTAAAACTTTAAATCGCAAAAATGGACAACTTCATATTAGGACTGTGCATTCGGGTCGGGTATTCGGGTACCGCACCCGTTTGAGTTTGGGTATTTAAATTTTTTTGATATCGAATGCCTGTTGAGTAGACATTAAAAGAAAATTGGTGATTTTTAAACTTAGTATGATTTGCTGATTTATAACAACATCACCATTATGATTGTGGTAAAATAATTAAATAAACTTCACACACACACACACACACACAATCCTCAGTATAAATAAATTTCGAAGACTTTTTTTTTTACTTAATTGAAATTCAATGGATTAATGCTATTTTTAGTAATTGATTGGTAACTAACAAATGTGCATCTAATATGACTTAAATGATGAAATTTTTTTTTATAAATTTCAGATACCTGAAATCGAGTACCCGTTTAAATACAAAACCTGAAAATTCGTACCCGAAATACGCGTACAAAAATACCCAGCACACGCAATTTATGACTCGTGCCCGGACCTAATCATATATCTTAATTTTTAAATACAGGATAAATGTTAGCGGAGAAAATTTCGAAAATGACTTTATACAGGAAATGAAATTCCTTGTGAGTTTATTTATTAAAACAAAAACTTCAATTTATATTATGAATTGGTCTTTGCAATGATATCACTTGCATGATAGATTTATAAACCTATGTACATATGCACATTCTTCAAAATATGCATATATGTTACTTATGTTTGTTAAATTAAACGGATGTACCATATGTTCTTTAAATCATGTATATTTGATTCAATAATGGTGTATTACATTCTCCATATATGTAAGTGGATCCATTTTTTTGGCATAAATCTTAAAAATTCACTATAGTTTCACTTGTAGCTGAGAGAGATGTGGGGCAAAAGTTTTTTATTCTGAGAATAATGATCAGACCCTTTAACAATACCAAGTTTCCCATAAATTATAATTAGAAGTAGTTTTTTATTTTTGTATGCTTTGCTATGAAATCAACAAGAGTTAAGGACAGTCACTCACTTATGTTAGGCTCTACCTTCCACCATAAGTACTCACCCATGCTTAGCTTTGTGTTACTTTATTCAATAGTCACTTTATGAAAGAGTCTCAAAACATAATTTTGAAACAATGATGGAAAGAAATACCATCTATCACGAATGTGGTATATAAAGATGCGTTCAATAAGTTGAGGCAATGTTAACAAATTTTTGTTATTGTGCTTAGGTGTTCCATCTAATCACATGTTAACCTGAAAATAAAATTTTATAATCTAATTACATTTTATTGTAATTATCCTCAAATTGAGTGGAAATGTAACATATAAGATTTTAGTTAAGTTCCAAAGAGCTTAGAGGAGTTGATAGCACTACTCGTACTAACAAGGTGCACTTTCTTATTATAAATCCACACATAAGACCTCCAGAGTTAAACATGCTTTTTGTTTGGAATATCTTAGCATTAATGACAAACTAGAAAGTTACATGGTATGCACATAAGCCATGATAAAGTGTGCAAGAAGGGACCTGTGTTGATACATTGGAGCCATCATATCATCCGAAAAAACATCCCATGAGTAACGCTCGTAGGACCATAAGAGGACATGGGGGTTACGAATGGTATAAGAACTAAGCCAACCCAAAACTCACATTCGGTTGACAGTTGCTCCGGAAAATGTGCGATGGGACGTCGTGAAATTGAAGAGGGAGAGCAACAGTTGGTCTGGCAAAGGTGTTACGGGCACATCACACAATGTCATATAAGTTTCAGATAATTGAAAGAGTTGAGAACACTAATCATACCAAGAATTTTCATTCATCCATAAGAACTACAATGTTAAGGGGGCTTGGATAGTACTATATTAAATGGGTGACCAACTCCTAACTTTGACATGTGCGCCAACGAGTGAGGATAAAAGTGTGCGTAAAATGGCATGCCTTGGTGCAGTAGGGGCCAACATATCACTCGAAGCAGCCCATGTATAAATACATCGGCTCTAATGGTCAGGTCTATGTCCAAAGGAGACGGGTTGTTACCGAAAAACTATCGATTATATATGACCTTACGATTCTTCGGGTTTGAAGCTTACATATGCAATATACAGTGGGGGTAAATATCATCGAAGAGTACCCCCTGAGTAATTGCACCAGCTCAAATGGTCGGGTATTTGTCCAAAGAAAACGGGCCGTTATCGAGAAACTATTTTTTATTAATTACTTTGTGATTCTTCGGGTTTGAGACTTACAAATGAAACATAAAGTGGGGCCCAACATATCACTTGAAGAGCAACCCCTGAGTAACTACACCTTTCCAAATGGACTGATCTTTGTCCAAAGGAGACGGGACGTTATTGAAAACCGATCTATTATTACCTTGCGATTATTTGGTTTGAGGCTAACAGATGAAACATAAAGTGGGGGTCAACATATATATCACTCAAAGAGTAGCCTATGAATACCTGCACTGGTCCAAATGGACGGAGCTTTATATAAAGGAGATGGGACATTACCGAAAAGTCATCTATTATTACTTTGTGATTCTTTGGGTTTGAACATGTAAAATATGCAATGTGACCAACATATCACTTGAAGAGCAGACCATGAGCAACTGCACTGACTCAAATGGTCGGGTGTGTACAAAGGAGATGGGCGTTGCCGAAAAACTATCGATTATTACATGGTACCGCATGATCTTAGTCTATGTCCAAATGAGATGGAACATTATTGGGAAAATATCTATTATTACCTTTATAAATGTGAAATAACATGTGCATGTACTGTGGGAGACAACATAACTCTCAAAGAGCAGCTCATGAGTAACTGAACCGACCCCAATGGTCGGATCTCTCAAAGGAGACAGGGCATTATCGAAAAACTATCTCTTACTCCCTTAGTTCCCTACAATTCTTGCTACATGATTTATGCACATATTTTAAGAAGTTTGATTTAAAAATGGTTTGTATAGATTAAGTAATATTAATTGTATAGTAAAAGGTAAGAAATATAATTGATAAAGTTTAAAATAGAGTGATTAAAATGTTAATAATGACGATAGTGGGTTACATAGGAAATAGAAAGTTTCTAGTGGAACGCCTAAAACGAAAAATGGAAAAAAATACTTTGGAACAAAGTAAGTATTACCTCAGAATTCTTCGACATGATCTTGGTATCATATTAGTTAATTTTGACGATGTGGTTGAGTATGTAGATTCTACATATGGGTGGTATTGGTGTTGTTTCTAGGGATCAAAACGGGTCAATGTTATTGCTTGGCGTTAAAATTTGGGTCTTATGATTTTTTCTTTCTAAAAGGTGCAAAATGTTTAACTGACAAATTAACAACTGAATAGATTTAAAATTGTGATTGACAACATTTAGTAATCAATTAAAGGGAATTTAATTATGATGATTACATCTCTTAAATCTACATATTATATTCGTTTTTTTAACATTATGGAAGAAACCGAAGCACTTGATTGTCTTCGAAGGAGACTTCTGACATATTTTGCAATGACACAAGGCTGATAGTTACTAACTTTAAAAACACATCATTGAGGCAAATATGATATTTTGAATCAATGCGGCCAAAAAAATTTCATTCCCATGAATCCTAATGGTCAAATGAAAATTAAGGTTACCAGGTTGAATTTTTAGTGAGTGAAATGGCCCACCAACTAGAATATAGATCTAATAAATCTATAAAAGTGCCAGTAAAGTATTTAATGTTTCTATACAAGCATGAAGTCCACATCTAATATGATTTTTTTAATATTTTAATTTATCGAATTGAATAGGATTAATAAATGACCATCGATGCAATGTTGAATGGTTAAAGCAATTTTTTTAGATACACCATGTTTTGTACAACACTGATTTTTTATCTGTTTGAGTTTTGCCGCCATGCCCCGTCGAGTATCAATGGGCTATTGACTAGTTTAGAGTATAATTTGACCTTATCAAATGTTGCATCGTTGTCGGGAAATTAATTCCTATTGTATCATTTGAGTGTTTTTTTTCCCAACCAGAAGTTTAGTGCCCCTAATATAAAAGATTATTGTTAGGATTTCGAATTCTGTAGCTTTAACATGCACATCAGAAAAAATAATTCCAATGGCACAACTTATTTATGGAGCTTACATGCAACCTGGTAAGGTTAATATTAGCAAAGTACCAATTGTTCTGTTTGATGGAGCCAAGAATTTGGAACTCAAGGCGCACCACTTCCATAATCTTCCCAAATTCTACGGGATAGAAAATGAGTATGTCATAAGATTCATCAAGGATTTTGAACTACTGGTCGGAAGGATTATGTGACAGCCGGAGGGGTAACGGCTAGTAACGGAGAGATAAGAAAGAAGGTATTTGCAATCTACATACAAGATAATGCGAGTAGTTTGATGTTAAACCAACCTCTACCGACATGGGATTCACTCAACAATGCCTCCATGAGTACATTCCCCCCCCCCTCCCAAGAAAATGCAGCACCTTTGCGCTCAGATAATGCAGTTTCAGCAAATGTATGACGAGACTTTTTTCTAAAATTTGAGATCGCTTCTAGCAGGTAATTGTCCCAATGCCTTCACCACAAGATCGACGATATGAATTTATGCATTAGATTTTATGAAGGTCTGGGAGTGTCAAACATGGTCAATATTGTTGAGGGAAAGTCTCCCAGCCCAAGAATGTGATTAAAACACTAAAATGATCTCCAACACTTGAACTAGCCTTCTAAACATAGATTACAAATTCGCCAAGGTAAATCCTTCCTAGTCTTATTGCTCCGGGAGTAGCACAAGTACGTAACTTCGGTGGGGGGAGGGGGTTAGAACCTTAAGACCCGGTTTGTCAAGAATCAAATCGGATATGAGACTTTACTCAAGGGTGATTGAAGGTCAACTCTGTAAATAAGTGGAAATGTGAGGTTATGAAGTTACGACTTACCATTATCATGGGGATGTGTGCCCTATTTATATTTCTTCCTATTTGGGAGTAGTCACATTAGATTGTGCCAAGTGGAAGGCTAAGATTGAGCCAGCAAGGCATAATTAGGCCCATGGACCATACTGTAGACATAATTGTAAAGACCGCAAAAAATCCTCGTGTATCCGAAAAATTGAATTTAAATATTAATTTTATTATCTCGCACGAGTGAAAATATTACGTGATTATATTAGGTCGAGTTTAGAATTTTAACGCCGAGCGGATTCGACGTTAAATTAAGAATTGAGATTATATTAATAAAATATTGATAAAAATAATAAAATAAAAATTATTTATTTTAATTTTTCTATGACTCGAGTTCGACTCAAAAAGTGTCCGAGTGTGGATTACGTATTTTTTCGAATTTTATTTGCGACTCGTTCGGAAGCCAGAAGGAACCAGGAGTATATAGTAGTAAAATTGACTATTGTTGACCATCTTCCCCCAAATTTCACCGTGCCAAACTCAATATCACCGTGCCAAATCAGAAACCGCTCGTGCCAGCCACTAGCTTGCCGTCCATTCCAGCCAATCCGCGGCCACCAACCACGACGGCGCCGCCATTGCGCGTGGAAGGTACGGGACGGGACACGCGGCTGATGGGAAGGAGACAGCCGATACACGCGGCTGAAGAGGAGGAAACGACGGGGGTGACTCGACGGGCACGTGGCGGAGTCCCAGTGCTCCGGCTGCCGACAACCACGCTTATATATAGCCGGTCCCCTCCCCCATTCTCTTCACATCTCACTTTCCTTCTCCTTCTCTCTCGTTCCTTACTCCAACCACCACTACTCCTCCGCGCACCACCCATCTCCGCCACCAAGACCACCACCACTGCCCGACTGCCTCCCTTGTTCCGGAATTGAGTCGTTCGCTCGACCAAAAATTCTGGTAAGTATCTCGGTTGTATTTTAATTTTATTCGAATAACGAACGGGAAATTAAATAATAATTCCTCGCAGCCGTGCCGCCCCGTCAACACCACCTAGACTCCCGTCACGCTGTCCGTCGTCACCCCGCCTCACGCTCGCACTTTGCTCGGTTAGTGTCGCGCATTTTCCTCGTTTATTGCCGTTATTTTCATATTTTGGAAATTTAAATTATACTGTTATACTGTTTAAATTATTAGAATAGCCGGTAATATTGAATACTGTATTTAGTGTAACTGTAGTTGGATGTAGCATCGACTATATGATGGTTGCCGCAGGTTGCGGACTGGTTGTTGAGTCTGAATTATACTGTATACTGTTGGGTGACGTGTAGACGTCGACTGGCCATCGACTATAGGATGTGCTATACTGTCGGTAGTATTGACCTGTTGAGGTAGCAATAGCTAGCTACTTTCATACTGTTAAAGTACTGATAAATGTACTGAGACAGACTTGTCGTCTGTTGTCGGAATTTTATCTATTTGGAGTCATATACCGGATTTAATTTCAGAAAATAGAATAATATGTCAAATTAACGGTTTTTAGAGGAAATAAATAATTTTAGGAAATTACTTAGGATTAAAGGTTGAGTTTTGCTAAATAGTGTCGAGTATTGTAAACGTCGAGTATTTAATTAATTAAAGTGTCGTAAATAATTAGGAAACTCGGATATGGAATCCGTTTATATACGTCGTAGGACCTGGTGGACTAGCATACTTAGACGTCGTTATAAAATTATTAGGAAATTGGCGGAAGTCTTTTAAATTATTTAGTATCGAGATTAAGTAGTATTGTTTATTTATTTATCAGGAATTTCGGGGTCACATCTGACTTGCAAGATATCTACGGTGAGTGATTACGAGCTTTCGGCATCCGGCCCTAGGAAAGTTGATTCCATTTTTCATATATGTTCATGTTATGTGCCTGACTATCTAACACTGACTGCGGACACCCGACAACGACAACCGTCTCCGACCCATTTACCAATTTAGATTGTTAACTATATCACTGCAGATGACCTGTACTTAGGATACTTGACCTGTATTGACTTATATTTTAATTCCAGATACTTATTTATATTGTACACTGAGTCCGTCTTAGTTACCCCAGTTACTGAACTTGATCATGTTTACTGATCCCGTACACTGATACTGTTTACTGATACTGTTACTGATCCCGTACACTGATCCTGTTTACTGATGATGTTACTAATCACGTACACTAATCTTGTTTATTGATACTGTTACTGATTTTGCACACTGGTTATTGATCCTCATGCACTGCATTGCACGAAAACTGTTTTCTCGAAAAAGCAACCGCATACTAAAACTATTTTGGGAAACCATTGACATCCTGTTTAGCTGGGTGATGTGACTTGCAGCAATCCTGTCATGTTACTGTTATTATCGCTAGGTGATGACACTTGCAATGATCCTGTCCTGTCCTGTCCTGTTATTATCGCTGGGTGGTAACATCTGCAGCGATCCTATCCTATTACTGTTTGCGGTTTCTCCACTGTTCAAAACTGCCTGATCAGCGTGTGTGTTAGTTTGCTGTATTATTGCATTCATCCGTATATTCATGCATGCTTGACTATCCTCACTGAGTCCTTGTCATGACACTCTCCCTGTTTCAATAATTTTATTTTCCCAGATTTTGAGCACGAAGAAAGGATTGGGTAGCTAGCAGACAGACGGACTTTGACTGATTTCCGCTGCTGACATATTAGTATAAACGTGTATTTTCCTGTTTTAAATTATCTAGTACATTTGGGTGTTGTAACGGATAATGTTTTGATATATATATATATGTATGTATTTGGAATATTCGGCACAACCCTTGACGTCTGGACCAGATCCGGGGCGTTACAGAGTGGTATCAGAGCCCAGTTCGGATCAATAGGATTGTGACGTATTTCCAAATACCAACTCCTAAAATTATTTTCAAAATTGGGGAGGGGAGTGACGCATAAACATGCACTGTTATTATCTGTATGTTACTGACTTCGATAGATGAGCGACGACGAGAGTCGAGACTGGGATAATGAGCGAAACTTCGTACAGTCCTGGTTTGATGAGGCCCATACTGGAAGAATGCGTTCCAGACAGATGGTTGCACAGTTGGCAGCAGAAAGGAGGGCTCGTGCCCGTAGCCGAGAACGTCTCCCAGCCGTGGAACATCGAATGCACGCTATCCGGAGCGAGATGGAGTATGTGAGGGATGAACTGTCCCATATTGATCGTACTCTGGAGGATCTATCATCCCCACCACTGGCGATAGCCCCACCAATGCACTCAGCTCCCTCGGCCATAGAGTGGGAGGAGGCATGAACGTTGCCGGCCCGAGTGGCACCGCTTCCGGCACCCGTGGATACCGGGTGACAGCCCGAAAATCCACATATCCGTACCAGCAGCGTCCTTTGGTTCCGCAGTATGTATCATCCAAGGAGGAAGATCCGTCTGAGGGCTCGAGGCAGGGCGGATACACCCCGGACGACGAGGCATCAACTTGTCGACGCTAGAGGTTCCAAAGTTTTATATGTATTAGTAGCCTTAATTTGTATTTTAGAAACTAAGTATTGTAAATAGGTGTGTACTTGTCAGTTAATTTAGAAATAAACCGATCAACTTGACCAAAAATCCTGTAAGTATGTACTTACAGAAGTTTTAGGAATTAATGCCGGTTTGAACTTATTTACTTGTTATACTATAGCTGACCTGAAATCCTTAACTCAAGGAATAACAGGTTTTAAGTTAAAGCCTTTGGGGGGGATCGGATCGAGCGAAAAAATTCTGTAGAATTTAAGTAGTGATCGCCTATTAGTATCCTAACCGTTATCGTATTTGCAACGGGTTGTTAACCGAATTGCATGATTCTCCGCATTTCAGACAGGTAAAATGTCTGAAGCCGACAGCCAGCAACTCGAAGCTCTGGGAGAGGAGTATACACCCCCACAGCCAGCTTCACCGAACCCGAAAATAACTCCTCCAACCCCTGGAGTGGGAGAAACTAACACTAGAGGGAGTATGCAAGAAATGCTGTCTTTCTGGACCTTTCTTACCAAACAGGGGCAAAACCAGCAGCCACTGGCTGCTGCAGCTCGATCGCCGACCGTACGAAGCGATGATCAAGTATTGGAACATTTTCTCAGATTCAATCCCACAGTGTTCTTCGGAGAAATTGATGACAAGAAGGCAGAAGAGTTTTTGGCCTGATTGGAGAAGATTTTTGAGGTTCTGAGCTACACGGAGGAACAAAAGGTTAAGTATGCCACCTACCGGCTGGAAGAAGCCGCAAGGAACTGGTGGGTACTAGTAAATCAAAGATGGAAGCAGGAAGGGATTCCATCGATTATTGGAACGATGAGAAGCGGAAGATTCGTAAATTTGTGGAAGGCTTGAGACTAGACCTACGTCGGGCCTTAGTTTTAGTAAACCATGTGAATTACATCAAATCTGTAGAAAAGATTCTACAGGTTGAAGCCGAGTTCAAGGAAATACGGAATTTGGAGGAAAAGCTTAAGAGGAATCGACCCAAGAATTCCTCATTTGTTAATAAACGACCAATGGAAACCAGAGACCCCAAGCAGGCCTGAGGAAACCTCCGTCCCCGGGTTGAGTCTGCTCTAAAGAACCCGTCAGCAAGGAACCCCGCTACAACTGCCTGCTCCTTTTGCAGAAAATCCGGCCATACGGAGGCCCAATGTTGGCTCAAGAATGGACGCTGCCTAAGATGTGGCAGTGATCAACACCGTGTGCAGGAATGCCCGTCGGCATCATCAAGGGAGTCACGCCCTAATGCTCCCGCGAATGCCAAGCCTGCTGGATGCCAGAATATCCGACCGAGAGCGTTCATGATGACCGCCGAACCAGGGAGCCCTTCGGCACTCAATGCCATTGAAGGTACGATTTCTATTACCTCCACCCCTGGTACAACATTATTTGATAGCGGAGCAACACATTCTTTTATTGTTGCCCGATATGCTAGCAAGTTAAACTTTAATCCTGCTAAACTAGCATATTACTTTGATATTGAATCCCCTTTTGGCAGTAGTGTAGTATCAGACAGGGTTTACACTAACTGCGCGGTTGAGTATCTGAGTAGAAGTTACCCCACCGATTTGATAGAAATAACGTTAGACTCACATGTTGGCATGGATTGGTTGTATATCCACCATACGATACTCGACTACCGAAACTGACAAATTTCCTTCGAAAAACCAACTACCTTTGAAGCTCCCACATCAGTCCAACCCCGAGTGATATCCGAGCCAAAGCATGTAAATGCTTAAAGTAGGGATGTCAAGCCTACCTAGCCTACCTGATTAACCCGACATTGGACCAAACTAAGATAGAAAATGTTGAAGTTGTACGGGAATTTCTGGACGTACTCCCGGAAGAACTTAACACGCTCCCACCGCATCGGGAAGTGGAATTCGTTATCAAAACGGTCCTTGGAGCAGAACCAGTATCCCGAACCCCGTACCGAATGGCTCTAGCCGAGCTCCGTGAACTTAAAGTTCAACTACAAGAGTTGCTGGAGAAAGGATTTATCCGTCCCAGCAGTTCGCCCTGGGGTGCTCCAGTGTTGTGTCAAGAAAAAGGATGGTACACTGAGGATGTGTATCGATTATCGACGTTGAACAACCTGACCGTAAAAAACGAGTACCCGCTACCCCACATAGATGAACTGTTCGATTTACTGCAAGGATCCACTGTGTCCTCGAAACTGGATCTAAGGCAAGGATACTACAAACTGAGAGTCTGGGAAGGAGATATCCCAAAGACGGCTTTCAACACCCGTTATGGGCATTTTGAATTTGTAGTTATGCCCTTCGGATTAACCAATGCACCTGCGTCTTTCATGGACCTGATGCATCGAACGTACCGACCCTTTTTGGATAAGTTCGTCGTAATTTTCATCGACGATATACTGGTCTTTTCCAAGAACCGGGAGGAACATGCTACACACCTGAGATTAGTGCTCCAGACCTTGCAACAACAGAAGTTGTATGCCAAATTTAGCAAGTGTGAGTTTTGATTATCGAAAGTTAAATCCTTGGGACACAAGATATCCCGAGAAGGATTACAGGTGGATTCGGACAAGATTGATGCTATATTAAATTGGAAACAACCGGAAACGGCCACCGAAGTCAGAAGTTTCCAAGGATTAGCTGGATAGTATCGGCGGTTCATTCAAGACTTCTCAAAGATAGAAAAGCCCCTGCACCTCCTCACAGCTAAGAATGTTAAATTTGAATGGACCGAGAAATGCGATACCAGCTTCCAGGAGCTAAAGAAGAGGCTAACGTCAGCACCGATCTTGGCTCTACCTCAAGGCTCCGAAGATTTTATAGTCTACACAGATGCATCCGGGGAAGGATATGGTTGTGTGCTGACACAACGACGGTAGGTGATTGCCTATGCCCCCCGTAGATTGAAACTACACGAGCAAAATTATCCGACGCATGATTTGGAACTGGGAGCCATCGTCTTCGCCTTAGCTAAGTGGAAACATTACCTGTACGGTGCAACCTTCGAGATTGTCACGGATCACAAGAGTTTAAAATATCTCTTCACTCCTTAAAGAACTCAACATGCGTCAACGATGCTAGATGGAGTTCTTGGAAGACTATGACTGCACTATTACGTATCAATCAGGCAAAGCTAACGTAGTAGCATATGCCTTGAGTCGAAAAACAGACAGTGTCTCAGCTACGGTTAAATTAGGAGTTCTGCAAGTGGAGCCGAGACTTGGATACAGTGGTCTCGCTATAAGATCCGACCTCTATGAACAGATCAAGGATGCCCAACCATTGGACCCAGCCTTCGACAAACTAAAGGAGGAAATACAGGGTAAAAAATCCCTTTTACAACTGGATGACGAAGGAGTACTTCGGTACAAGGAAAGACTATGGATTCAAAGGAATTGAGGAATCAAATCCTCAATGAAGGGCATAGAACCATTTACAACATTCATCCTGGCGGAACAAGATGTATGCCAACCTCAAGGGAAAATTCTAGTGGCATGGGATGAAACAGGATATTGCTGCTTACGTATAGAAGTGTTTGACTTGCCGAGAACCAACGACCAGCTGGATTACTGCAACCCCTGCCAATCCCTTGTTGGAAATGGGATCAGATCACCATGGATTTTGTTACCGGATTTCCAAAGATCCATGGATATGACAGTATCTGGGTGATTGTAGACAGATTAACTAAGTCTGCGCATTTCATTCCCATCGGATGCAGTACAACGTAGGAAAGTTGGCAGAACTTTATATACGGGAAATTGTTCGACTACATGGGATCCCTATCAGCATAGTGTCTGACAGAGATCCAAAGTTTACTTCCCGGCTATATTAACAATTGCAACAAGGTTTAAGGTCACAGCTGAATTTCAGCACTGCTGCTCACCCATAAACTGACGGACAGTCGGAAAGGAAAATTATTTCTCGAAGATTTGCTCAGGTTTTGCAGTTTAGATTTCCCAGGAACCTGGATCAGGCATTTTCCGTTAATCGAGTTCACTTACAACAACAGCTATCAAGCCTCAATTCAGATGGCACCCTATGAGGCACTTTACGGTCGGCAATGCCGATCACCATTGGACTAGGATATGGAGGACATGAAAAACACCTCCACTCGAGCAGAGAATGCCTTACATCCTGAGATAGTTCAGGAATCAATTGAGAAAGTACAAATAATTAGGCAAAGGATTAAAGCGGCTCAGGACAGACAAAAAATCCTACGCCGATCGTCGACAGAAGCACTTGAAATTTGAAGAAGGCAACCAAGTGTTCCTGAAGATTTCCTCGAGAAAGGGAATTAAGCGGATTCGGAAAGGAGGAAAACTTGCACCTCGCTACATCGGACCTTTCGAGATAACCCGGAGAGTGGGACCAGTTGCCTATGAA
>JAYMSP010005789.1:0-12914 GCA_036897095.1 Plantago elongata | reverse complement strand
CGACCTTAAATATCAATAATTAACCAATCTAATATTCATACATATTTTATCAAATCCCAATACCAATCACATCATATTTACACCAATCATTTATCCCTTACACAACCTATATAACAAACCTACAATACTCTATCCAATTACAATTCTATACCAAACACTAATTTTAACAATCATACTACAATTTTATCACTATTCATCCATTCAAACGGATCCAACTCTGATTCTATAACAAACAGCCAATTAGACTTTTATACGCCAAATAAATTAAGATCTTTTCAATCTAGTACAAATGAGACGAATAGAATAGAGCCTTAGATATGCACCATCATATTATATTTGGAAAAGCCCAGGTAGAGATTTCACTCAATTGTAATTGAGCTCGACCAATTTTTATTTAAAGAGGCCATATCATAATTTACTAATTATTTATTAAAACATAATTCAATCACAATTCAATCCTCAAACCTATAAAATCTTATACAATTTCAGTTATATACTAAATAAAAATTTTAACAACTTAATTGCAATATAGTTACTATTTATCAATTCACCCAACTCAAACAGATTCAATCACAATTCCAATTTAAACGACCACCTAACCTAAAGAGAGTAAAAAGGCTCATAAAATTGGATGGGATAAAGTTTGTGTTCCTAAAACTCAAGGAGGTCTGAATATTAGAAACCTGGATTCTCATTATAAATTTTATAAATTTAAATTACTTTGGAAGCTCCGTAAATATCTTAATACTATTTGAGCTAAAATTGATAAGCATTTCCTAATTCTAATATTTTGAATGTTGAGTTTAAAAGTCAACATAGTTGGTTATGGAAGAACCTAACTAGAAACAAAGAAGAATTTTTAGTCTTCTTGGTTGGAAAATTGATGGTAAAAAGGTTGATTTCTGGAGGGATAAATAGACGAATAATAAAAAGCTTAGTGATTATACTGGGAGCATAATTAATGAGTTCGTTCCTGTTTGGAGCTTTATTGATAATCATATGGGTTGTTTAGGAAAGCATTTAAATCGATCCATTTAGCTCAATTAACAGTGATTTGGCCTAAAATATAATTCAAATATCCTATTTTAATTTTATTCCAAACATATACTAAAATCCATTCAAATGCTCATTTAAATTCTATACTAATCAGCCCCATAAGAAAATTCAGGGATCTTTATTTCCTCTGATGATCTGGAATATAGTCTTAATTGGCCTTACACTAATGATGGTGAGTTCACTCTGAAATCTACCTATATTATTATTAGTAAAGAAATTAATAATTCCTTGCATTGGCTCTGGAATAAAGTTGGGAACTCCAAGTTATTGCCTAAAATTAAGTTTTTTCATTGGCTTGCTAATCATAGCAGGCTTTCTACAGCTTCTAGACTGTTTAATCAGGGTAGAATTGATAATTCCTTGTATAAACTTTGTAACAAAGCTGATAAAATCTTAGAACATCTTGTCTTTCATTGCAAAAATATTCACATGTTCAGGTTTCTTGTTGATATACATAAGTTGAATTCTCACTCCTTTGCCCAGACTTTTTTCATTTTCAACTTTAATTATGTTTCTCAAATGAACTTTGCCATTGCTTCCTGGTTAATATGGCAAGCCATAAATAAATATTTGTTTGAGAATAAGGATATTAATAACAACCTTATTTTTAGATTGTTTGTTACTACTAAGAAAGATCTGAATATTTTATTCCCTGAAACTTATAAATTTTTTAAACTTGTTCCCTGCAAATGGGAAGGGAATGGTTTGTATAAATACTGATGGTTCTTCTGTTGAGCCTTGGCCATATCTGGTATTGGTTGTGTCATTAGGAATGATAATGAAATATTTATCAGAGCTGCTTGTTCTTATGTTGAAATAACTTACAATAATACAATTGAGCTGCTTGTCACTAAACTGGGAAAAAATCTGGCAGATCAACTTGGCTTTAATGATTATGAAATTAGAACTGACTCTAAATATTATTTTGAATGTATTAACAGGCTCCAACCAACACGGAAACACAGGAAGATGGTGGGGGAAATCAGTGAAAGACTTAAGCAGGGAGGAAGGAAATATGTGCTATGGACATTTAGAGAAGCTAATGGAAGTGGGGATCTTTTGTCGAAGATTTGAAGCGGTTACCACTTCGAAGATTTTGAATCTTTTGATTGTTTCTCTTTCCATTTTTCAAACATTACTAGTTTGAGAAGTAGTTTGCGTATTTGGAACATTTGTCCTAAGTGGCTTGGTATGTATATTTTGCATGAACAATCTAGAATCTTGTTCTTAAAATCCATTTGCAAAACAACAACTCCGATGTTTAATTTCTATTAGTGTTACTGAAATTTAGTATCTTTAAAAAGAAAAAAAAACCACTTGACTCTAACGGGCTTACAAATTGCAATGAATGTAATATCAATAGTTCTAGATTCTAAGTATCTCAATATTTTCATTGAATATATTGAGATACCCCATATATATATTTAGGATACACATTCCCAATTTATAATTGTAGTTATTCTATTTTAAGACAAAAGGATGTTGGGCAAACACATAATATAGTTTTTTTTTTCAGTAAGGAATCTTCTTAAATAATACACAAAGACATAACTTAAATTCGTAAAGACCAAAATCCAAATCACTCCTTTTGTGCCCCAATAATTTCCAAAACCAAATCTCCCAGAACCTTTGAAGATGATCCATTTTCACCAATAGCCTTTTTTCCACTTATTCCCAACTTCTTGACCTTTTCCCTCATTTTCAACCCATCTTTACTTGCCATCACAATTCTCACCATTTCCTTAATCTCTTCCCTTCCCACCAATTTCTCAGTTGGCAACACCGTTGGCCGAACTGCCACCTCCAGTTCCTCCGTAAGCAATGCGGCATTCAACCTTTGTTCTGCATAAAGTGGCCACACAATCATTGGCACGCCATTAGTTATGCTTTCTAGAGTTGAGTTCCAACCACAATGTGATAAGAATCCTCCGATAGACGGGTGACTAAGTACTTTCAGTTGTTCAACCCACATAGGAACCACTTGCCCGAAATCTTGAGTCCGGGTCAAGAACCCTTCTGGTAGAAAATCCAAGTTGTTGTTAGTGTCTTTTGAACTAAAGAAAGCATCATCCCCCCGCCCCATAGTGGGAGGCCTTGCCACCCAAATGAATTTTTGTTGGCTCAACTCTAATCCCCAAGCCAATTCAATTGTTTGCTCCGCAGATAGCATCCCACCACTTCCAAATGATACAAACATGATTGAGTCGTTCGGCTGCTGATCCAGCCAATTAAACAGTCCTGCATTCAAAACAACCGGCTCGACAGGACGAGTTAGGGGACCAATCGGATAAACCGGAATATTTAAAACCGAGCCCAACTTTTCATGATCTCTTAAAGCATTAAGAGTAATGGGTTCCAATTCATCCCAAGAGTTTACCAAGAGCCCATCAAAATGAGAAAACTCCTCTCCCATTCTCATATACTCATAATATTGTTGATCATTCCGGTCCACCATAGGATCAATAACGTCCTCTGGTCGAACCGGTTTGATTCCTGGAATTTTTAAATCTTCGGTTTGATCGGTATACTGCCCAATGATTTGTTTATCAAGAATAGGACAATATACTGTTATAGCAGAGAATCGTGCGGTGCAAGGTGCGTAGACATACTTGGGCAATCCGAACTCAATGGCCACCGATTGAGATTCAGTGCCGAAAAGGTCCACAATCAGGGCGTCAGGGTGGCGGTCCATGGCAGCAATGGTGGAACGGATAAGTGGAACAGCCTCTCGCATCATGAGGCAGAGCATAGTGATGACTTGAGTCGAAGGATCAATGAGGTGTGAAATGTCAACCGGTGGAAGTTCTATGATTTCAACGTTTTTCTCAAGAGAGAGCTGGAGTAGCTTAGAATCTGATTGGGCCATTGATGTTGTGACTGAAAAGATAGTAACTTTGGCATTGTGGGCGGTGGCAAGGCGGTTGCCGAGGACGACCAGCGGGATGAGGTGGCCCATCCCGGGGCTGGAGAGCATAGCGATGTGGAATTTAGGGGAGTAGTTTGCCATGGAAAGGATATCAAGTTGACACTTTGTGATGTATGATAGGGGGTTTAGGTATTGTGGGTTCAAGCTGAAAATGGGGTGTCTAATTTATAAAGATTTGGAAATCAAGGCATCTCATTCGTGTGGCAATTTTTCTTTCGCCAATAATAATTTAATCAAGTATCCCGTACGTACTTGTAAAGCAACTCTAATGTTCTAAAGTAAAACTGCTAGCATGGATCACATGTTATACATTTGTTTATTCTCGTTCTCGTTCTAATATCTTGAGCGCAAAAAAATAATTAGGTCCACTATAATGTTAAAGTACGATAGAATGATGTTGTTTAATTTGAGTATCTTTCAACAACAATTCGATTAATTGAGATATAACTTTTAATTTTCCGGCTAAATTAGTGACCTGGTAGCCGGAGATTTCAATTTCACCAGATTTTGACTATTAACTAAGTTGACTTTGTAAAATAACAAGTTTTATTGAAAATAGGAGACTTTGTAAAATAAAATGCAGATTAAATGTGGGAACCACATATGTTCCCTAGTATAAATAAAACATTTCTTTTTAGAAAGTCAAATTAGTTAATAGCCAAAATTCGGTAAAATTGAAATATTCGACTGTCAGGTCACTAATTTGACCGGAAAATTTGAGAATTGTATCTCAATTGGTCAGAATGTTGTTCAAGTGTACCCAAATTGATCGACGTCGTTCTATCGTACCCAAATTGACACTGTAACATTATAGTGTACCTAAAATATATTTTTACCAATATCTTGATATACTAAACGAAGAATGATCTTAAACTTTTTTCCAGTTTAATGGTGAACTTGTTTAAAATTTTAGTCGTAGAAGAAAAAGTCTTTTCCTGTATCATTATCGTGTAGATTGTGGTTTAAAGATTTTTATGTGCATATGAAAATCATCGTACGTTGTTTGTACTAATGTTCGTTATCAATATAATTTTTTATTAGAAAAAGGAGAGCTAAACAGATCCGTGTTGGTACTTAAAATACGTACTGCTTACTGAGCACTTTATTTGTAGCAAGGATAATGATATAATTCATCCGCCTCAAATTGAAAGTTCCGTATTTTATTTTGGACTGTCCCAAATTAAAAATCTTATTTTCTTAAATATAAAATTACTTTCCAACTTTATACATTATCTTTCATGTTTTATTTATTATTTTTCCTACTTTATTCAATCACATTCATACTTAATTACATTATTTCCTATTTTATTATTTTTTTTCTTAAAACATGTGCCGGTCCTGTGGGAACTTCCAACTTGGGACGGAGGAAGTATTTGCGAAGGAAACTTGAATACTTGATAATTGTTAAACTGCTCTAACCTGCATGGTCACATAATCAACTAATACAAAAACTTGTAAAAGTTCAAGTTTTTTCAAAAAATTTGAGAGTCCTGCAAAATTGTATACTAATTATGCATCTTTATGGATACATTGTAGATTTTCGTCTATTTATAAATTGTATATTGTTGCTAATTGTGTGGACGAATCCTTTGGTGTCAGACTCAGAATTTTTCGGACTCCGAGAGACTTTATCATCAACTAATTTGGTCATTTAAAATCTATTAGCAAAACTAGCTAATAAACTACCTGATACACAATAAAGTACATTACTCTTACTCCTAAGAGACTATTTAAAGGAGAGACATGGAGAGACTAAGCAATCAAACTAGGCTCCAAATTCATTTGTTGGCAACTCTCTTCTTAGAAAATAGTAGACTAATATATACAAAAACATCCCTTTCCTGTTTTGTACTTGTTTCTATTAAGAAATCCAAGGCTTTGGTACGTACTCAATGTAATATTTCATTTCGCTGGTTCATGGTCCAACCATCGATTTTCATAGCTAATAAGCTCACTAGTAGATCATTGGGTAACTAGTAATCTAGTTGATTCTTATAAGTAAATTAATTATATGATAAACTAGTTGACTTGTGAAATATGGTATTACACAATATAATAAAAAAAATTATTGTCCTGTTAAAGTGTGACTACACTTGTAAACATGTCATTTCACTTTTATAATTTATTTAACACATCTTTTCTATTCTATAATAATATAATAAGTCTTCAATTGTCATGTTAAAGTGTCATTCACTCGTTAAAGTGTCGTTCGCTATTGCACTTTGTTTAGTAGTTTCTCTCTATTCTTCAGCAACCAACTCATAAAAATCGTTATTTTAAATTTTCTTTGCTCACAACCTCACGCAACACTCCTTCAGAATTTTTACAGATGCAGTCCAAAATATTTTTTTCTGAATGAATTGAAAACACTTTAGAGCGTGGTGATTGGGTTAGTCTAGGTGAACGTTGTGGTTGTTGATTGGTCCGGACAAAGAAATCAAGCTATAAATGTTTGGATAATGTCAATGGATTTTGGATAGTTTTGGACTTTTAATTTTTTGGTGTGTATTGTATCCATTAACAAGACTCAAGGCATTCAATGCATATGCATTTCAATTTTGCACATAAATATTTGTATTCCGTAGTTCTTTTTAAAGTATTATATATTTGCGATTATTACTATCTCACATGACTCTTTAAACTACTAAATGACGGAGGCACCTCACACCTTATAAGAAATAGTAAAAGGTCTACATTTACATACAAATGACTCATTTTATGTTGGTTTAAGTTAACTTACCCAATAAATAAGCTAAAGAGACTCCTTCACTTATGGGTTGGTAATATTTAAATTCCGATACTTTCTAAATTAACTTGTGATCACAACTGCGTAAAAGAATTTGTATTACCCAATTATGACATTAATGTATCATGAAATATAATATGCAAGTTCGTATGTGATTTAAATTCGATTTATTTTATAAAATTTATTGGCATTGCATTTATATCTAGTTAAAAAATAAGCCAATTAGTTTATTTGTACAAGTTTCATGAACAAGTTTGTCAGCTACTAATTTCAGTTTAGATTACATCTGTTTATTTTTTATATATTAAATAATTCAGAGTTTAGTTCAAACCAAGAGAACGAAACCTAGTTAACTTTGAAGAAAGAAAAGACTCAAAAGAAACCACTTAAACCAAAAAAACAAGTCATTGTGGCCCCGGGTCGACCAGCAAAGTTCGATTGACCAGTTATATGCCGTGTGAACTAGGGTGGACCGTGGACGGACAACATTAAAAAACAGGGAAACTTCTTGGTCTTTTTATTCAACAAGTTATAATTTGAGTGGATTATATTGATTATAATATTGTGAGTAATTTGCAAAATTCTGATGATATTTGAATTGAAAAACTTAAATCTAACATAGAAAATTCTAATTAAGAAAAGTTACCAATAAAATTTAAATGGTGTAAATTTCATTAAAAATTTTGATAGAGAAGAGTAGGGCCAATGCATTTGTATTTTCAACGGTAATGCTTTTAAATAATATTTGCACCATATATGTAAATCTTCTCAGATGTGTTTTAGCAGTTGTTGAGTGTAGAAATGAGCTTATTTACTCTTATTTTATAGATTATGATCAAAATTTTCTTAATCCACATCGAATGTATAACATACACCTCTTTTAATCTTTTTAGAGTCGATAGATTCGAGTTTAATATTTGATACATAGAGTGGCAAATCTAAAGTAGACGGAGAGGGGATGAACAGTTCAAGAATCAACATCAACATAGACGGTCCATGAACTCTTATGCGTTATAAAATGGTGTTCATTTAGCTATTAAAATATCATGTAAAGAAAGATAGTTTCCTTCATCTTATAAATCATCAACATGATATTCTCACACGATCTAATGAGATGAAGTTTTAGTAACACTATGTTTTCTTCAACTCAAATTTATTAAACTAAATTGAACTGAAGTAAGATATAAATTATAATTAAGTCGAATCGAATTAAACTGGACTGAATTGAATTTAACTAAATTGAACTAAATTGATTTTAAGTTGAATAACCCTACCTAAACCGAATTGGAACGAACCTCAGGGTTTCAACATAGAAATTAATTTTTTGTGCTAGTTCGGGACAACTACCAGTATACACACTTAAACAATATTCATTTATTTATTGGTGTGTTTGTTTTCAGTTTGTTGATGACAACTATCATCGAAGTTAATTAAGCTAATAGTATTAATTAGTAGTTGAATTCTTATCCAGCAGATCTATGTTAGGTATCAATATACATACGCAAATGATTTCATAAGCAGTAGCAATCAATCAAACAAAACAGTGGTATCCGAACGTTTGGTAAAAATTAGCGTTTAATTATCTCAATTCAAATTAAATTTTATGTTACTTTTATACATAAAGATATAATTGAAATTAATATGAATATACTTTACTAAGATAATTATTGACTTTATTTACTCAATTAACATTAATACTATCTCACATGACATACAAACTCATTTCATTAATAATATATATGTTTTGATTAATAACATTAATTACATATATCGGTTTTAAAGAGGGGCGAAGCCAGAAGTAAAATTTTGTGGTGCAATATATGTAAACTTTTGTTAAAATACGTAAAATCAAGAGTCTGATATTAAAGTAAATTAATTGAAACTTTTATTGTATATATTGAATTTATTTATGCTTGAGAACAAATTCAATTAAATTTGAATAGAAATTATTACTTGAAAACTTTTAAATTATATGGAATAATTTTTTGTGAAGAAAAGAGTTGAAGTTTAAAAATAACAGTACACGTAAATTTATAAAATTTAGCAAAACTAAATGAGGAAGAATAGGAAGTCTCTTGGCAAATGAGCCAAAACAAAGTATACGAAAGCAAAAAATAAAATTTAGCAAAACTAAATGAAGAAAAGTAGAATGACTCTTGGCAAATGAGCCAAAACAAAGTAACAAAAGCGAATAAAATTGTGGACATTGAGGCTTGAACATAGATCTTGTGAATAAAACACTAGTGTTCATACTACTTGACTACATGTGAATAAATTATAAATTTATGATATAATATTAAATACTATAAAATTTAGTGGCTCATCAGAGGCTTGCCGGAGGTTGGGGGTGAGGCCGATCCACTCCCCACCCCCCTTCCCCTTGTCTTCGCGTCTGTCTTTAAATAAGTTGTTTAAATCTCGTCTATCCCAATACTACATGCATATTATATCGATATTACCTAAGTTGTTTAATATAATATACTGCATAATATTATTTTTCATATTAAATAGTAAAATGAAATCCTTTTTGAGATATAATCATAATTAATAATGAGAAAAGAAATTAACAAATGAAAGTGACGGTTCATTTGTATATTAAAGCGTGGATGAGCATTGTGTTGGATGATGCCAAAAAATATTATATGTGCTCTAATGATTTGCTGGATAGAATAAAGTAAGTTGATGTTTCTTTCAATGGATATAATGGAATAATCATGATGAAGGCATATATTCAAGTCGAAATTTATGTGGAAGAAAACTAAAGTACGTTATCTATTAGTTCACCGAAACTTATCAACACAACATTATTATTATTATTATTATTATTATTATTATTATTATTATTATTATTATTGCTATTATTATTATTATATGGCAGTCGCTAATAAATCACTACAAATAAATTGTGATTTTACCAATGACATATTTTCAACAAAAATTGAGTTTGTTGCCATTTAGCAACGCATTATCAATGAATTACCAACAAAACTTTCCTCAAATAAATTTTAAACTTTATTCGTGACGAATTACCAAGTAACCAGCAACAAATCCGATATTTTGTCACAATTATGTTGGTATTCCATTGCAAAAAGTTTTTTGGTTTCTAACGAATTTAATGTTCCATCACTATTCTGTTGGTAAAATTTTGAGTTTAAAAACTAAAATCAGCAACTAAAACTTTGTTAGAAAATTTTCCACCAACACAAATTATGTTGAAAATTTGTTGCTAAGTTTATTTAACGAATGAGTTACTTCACCAACGAGTGTTTTTCCAACGAAAATTAGGTTCGTTGTCAATCCGCAACGCATTACCAACAAAATAACAAAAAAAGTTTTCTCATATTAAATTTGAACTTTATTAGCGACGAATCACCAACAAGCCAGTAACAAGTCCGATTTTCTGTAACAACTTTGTTAGTATTCCATTGCAGATTCTTTTTGAGTTTCCAATAAATTCAGTGTTCCGTCACTATTTAATTGGTACTAAACTTTGAGTTGGAAATAATACATGTTCGTTTCTAAGTAAATTATATAGTGATCGTACTTCAAGAGAATTACTTACTTTTAAATAATTCATAATATTTTTACGTGTAATTGATAATTTTTTAATAATACAAATTTATACTTTCTTTCTATCAAAATTATTTATGAATAATTTGCAGATGAAATTTATAACGAAACAAATTTAAATCATGAGAAGCAGACGTCTAGAAGGACGCTCAGTACTAGTTCTATTCACATTAGAATAGCTAGCGCCTAGTCAAATCTTGCCTTGATTACATTGCTTATTCCTTGTTCATTTAATTAAAGAACAGAGTTCTTTTTAGAAATAGTGAGATACAAGAACATAGTACAATTGCCTTGTTACTTTTGAATTGCCTCTAGTAACTTAATTTTCAAAAATAGAGTACGATTGCATATGCATTTATATATGTTCGTCACTAACGCCTTACTCGATCTATACTTATTTAACCTTTATATGATCCTAAATGAATCAAAATTATATTATAATATAAATTGTATAGAGATGACATATATTAAGAATATATTGTATAAGCCTAGTCTTGTTCAATGCCTAGTCCAGAAGTTGATTAGCACTAGGATTGCAAACACCATTTCATGTTATATTACAAAGAAGACGAGTATCAACAACAATGTAAGGTTTGTAAACATCCCCGCTACAAGCCGAGTAAGAAAGGAAGTCGTAGAAAAGCAATACAAGATTTTGCATTATTTTCCTTTAATACCTAGGCCCAAAAGACTTTGTACGTCACCTCACACGCCTGAACAGATGGCATGGCACACTAAGACGTTCGAAACTGGGGCCATGGGACATCCATCTCACCGTGAGGCATGGAAGCATTTCAATACAACTCACCTGTCGTTTGCTAATGAGCCACACAATGTATGAATTGGTCTATCGACTGATGAATTTACACCTTTCATTAACTTCACCTCTAGATACTCGTGTTGGCTAGTTATAGAGGTTAATCCAAACTCCAGGCTAAAAGTATCATATGACTTTATATTAGCTCAACAAGCATACCAAATTTACTATACAAGTTGCCCTCAAGGAGAAGTGCGTGGGAGGGGGGGATTGGTTGGTAGCTTGTAAAATTAAGGCTAGGAGTAGAATTATTGTACCTTTACTAGGTGCAAAAGGTGGATGACGACCATTTTCAAGACGGAGCTACCTCAAGCCCCGGTCAAATTTCAAGTGAACATCTTTACGATGTTCAGATAGATTTGAGTAATGATGGATCTTATGAGGAAATAGGTAATGGGGAGATTAATATCGAGGACATGAATGAAGGTGAGGTAAATGAAGAAAAAGAAGAGGAAGTTATAGAACTTACATCGGACGAAAAGTGTGACGATAGTGATGAACAAGATAAGGAATATGATTGTGATAGTGTGATGAGTAGTGATCGATTGGTTAATGAGAACGAATTAAACATAAGATTGAATTTTACATGTAATTTATTAAATAATTAAAAAAGAGTTTCAATAAGATAATAACTAATCAAGTTGGAAATTTAGCACCTAGTCTCCAATAATTAGTGCAAGTAATTAGCGCCTAGTACTAATACTCCAATAATTAGTGCAAGTAATTAGCGCCAAGTACTAGTAATCAAATAATTAGTATGAGTAATTCATTAGCGCCTAGTATGGGAACGCCAAAAGTTCATCTCCTTCCCAACAAAACCATCGCCCAGGCTCCCCTCCACAACTCAATCCAAAGACTAGGCGCCATGATTTCCAATCCACGAGAACGAAATTGCCCAAAGTAAACTAGTTTCCATTCGTACTACAGTAATTCATACAAGATGTGGAATTCGGATCCTAACATATATATAATTGCAAGTTCCTGCTTATTATACCAATTGGTATAAATGAATTAATCACAAATTAAAGCTTACACGGAATTCTATCATGATTATAATTTATAAATTTAAAAGTTAAGATCATCATTAACATTTCTATCCATATCAATTATTCATTTATTAGGTCTTCTTAAAAAAATGTTGAAACGAGATAAAATACTATTGGAGTTGTTAGATGATATTGACTTATAGGGGTTAGGGTTTCGTATGGGATATTGAAAAAGTTCTGATCCCGATTGGGATGATCCCAAACTTCCCAATCCAAACTGGAAGAAATCACGAATTTTAATATATAATGTTAGGATGGGATGGTTCCAATCTAAAATTGAAATTTCAAATAAGATAATGAATAAATTAATACATAATTAATATATACTACTATATATTATAAAAAAACACGACAATTCTATTTTGATGAACTTTTTTTCTTCATGGATAAAATGTTGGAATGTTGGGTGGTACTTGTTTATATAACTATTTGTTGTATGTTTAACCTTTAAAATACAAACAAAACAAGTTAGTTTGTAATACATGTTTGTTAAGTGTAAAAAACGTGAGAAGAGTGGTTTATAGAGTTTACTCCATTGTGTGAAATGTGAATATAAGTAAGGGATATTTATATAAGAATAAATTGAGTCCAAGGGACTAGGAGTATATGAACAGGCACTCACTACTCCACTACTCCACTAACCATTAAACTCCTTAATCATCCATTAACATGTACCCAACCATAGATCGTCTTCGTCTTATTGGATTTGTGGGCCCCTCATTTTGTCACTTTTGTAGGGCTGCTGAGGAATCC
>JAYMSP010005788.1:0-12915 GCA_036897095.1 Plantago elongata | reverse complement strand
TCGTTCGATGGAAGGGACTACCCGATGCCGAGAGTAGTTGGGAACATGAGGATCATTTGTGGCAATTCGGGCACATGATCAACGAGTACCGTGCCGAGGACGGCAACGACTTAGGTGGGGGAGAATGTCACGACCCATCTACTTTGCACGGCCCAAGTCCAACAAAAGTCCTAGTCCATGGAAGAATTATCTAGAAGAATCATGAGGAGCCATGGAGATGGGAATTCTCTAGAAATATCATGTCAATTGTAGAGAATTAGTAGCTTATAAGTAGTAGATAAATCTAGATGTAGAATACTCTAGATATCTCTCCACTCTTCCTTAAAGGGGGTGGAATCTTGTATAAATAGTCATTTGGCCTTACCATTTTGGAATCAATCAAGCAATCAAGCATTTCTTGCAAACTTCCAAGCTCTGAAACGCACTCTTCATACACATACTTATCGCACTCTGATAAAAGGCTTTCTAGCTAGTCTCGATGCGAACTAGTCTAGTGTCGCACAAGTCGAGTCTTTTACACACTTATGAGTTTTATTCTGTGACACCTAGCTCCCCTGATCCAGTGTCGGTGCAACGAATTGTGATGAAGGAGCTTTTTGCAAGAGAGAAGTTGGAGTTTGTTAATCCGCCTGGTTCATATTTCCTTTTCTTATGTCTGAGTATATTTGGAGTTTTTAATATAATTAGCAGAATCTTGTCTGAAGTTGTGTTGGTTATCTAAATATTCTGCAGATATCTTGAAATATAGCTTAAGTACGATCCCCGTACGAGACCATGAACATGATGTCACTTCTAATGCGTAGTAAATATAAGTTTGGTTCTAAAATAAAAAAAAGATGATCTTGTTTAATTTTTTCACTTCTTTTCTTTAGCTAATTACTAACTCTAGTAATTTCTGTAATAAGTAAATAATTATATTACAAAACTTATTCACCTCACGGAAGAAGGAAGTGTATTTTGTGGCCCTCCGAAATGCTACCTGAAAACTTTTCGATACCGAGATTTTGATATTTGCATGGAGGTCTAAAATGAAATTCCATTGCTCAATAGCAGTGAGAATCCTAATTGTTTGTTTTCCTTAAAGAAGTGAACCCTGATTGTTTCCCCCCTCTTCTTATTGGTCGAGTTCCTTTCGAACCCTCGACCGAACCTACTACGGCATTGTTCTCTTCAACTGAAATATATTAAATTGAAATGTACTGAATTTAATTGAATTGAAGTAAGGTATAAATTATTATTAAGCAGAACTGAACTAAACTGAAGTGAAATAATTTTAAGTTAAAGAGAACAGAGCCTACGTATAGTAAAATCCTCGTCGAAATGTTATTGGATTTTGTGAAGGCCAATTTCATACTAATGTTAAACGCAACACGTTTTCGGCTAAATTCAACACAAAATATATGACTCTTGATCAAAGTGCCCCTAACACATGATTATTTTTATAAAATTAATGAAACATCAAAATAACTCATTTGTACAAATACAAAACCATCAACATATGCATGATCAAACACAAAATAACAACAATTAAAAAATTAATTTTTCTTAAAAAAATGTTGCTTAAAGTATTTAAGTAAAGTAAAATAAAATTATTAAAAAAATGGAAAAGACCATCCAAGTTGATATGGCCGGTTTCAAAACCGGCCATATCAACCTGGGCGGTTTTTTTCATTTTTTAATTTTGTTTTTAAATTTATATATCAATTATATATATTTTTATTTTTTATTTTTTTTCTCTTTCGCAAATTGAAAAGTTTACTTCAAATTTTGCAAATTGGATGAGTTAATTTGTTTTGTCATTTATTTATTTAAAAAAATAATAAATTAAAATAATATAAATTAAATAATTATAATATTTTTTATTTTAAAAAAATAAATAAATTGAAAAACTAAATTAAAATATATACATTTCAAAGAATTACAAGTAAATTCTTTTATTTTCGAAAATAAAAAAATAAATATAATCAATTTATAAATTCAAAAATAAAATAATAAAACGAAAAAAAACCGTCCAGGTCAAGTAATGATCGGTTTTAAACCGGCCAAATCAAGAGATGGCCATTTTTAAACCGGCCATAGTAATTTTTTTAATTTTTTTTAATTTACTTGGATAATTTTACCAACATTTTTCTAAAAATCTAATTTTTATATTTTAATTTTTTATTTATAAGAAATTGTCGATTTCTCAAAAAAATAGTTTTTTTTAATTATTGTTATTTTGTGTTGAATTATGCATGTTACTGTTTTTATGTCTGTACAAATGAGGTATTTTGATTTTTTGTCAATATTTTTAAAAACAAATAAGTTAGAAGCAATTTAGTCAAGTTATAAAAATTTTGTATTATATTTAACCAAAAATGTGTTGTATCAATTTGGGCCTTCCGCTTTGGTCCAGTAGAAGGACTACCCAACCAAACAATACATTAGCTTGGTGCAATACCATTTTCTGCAGAATTTCATCAGTGTATTGGCATGGGTATTGAGGAGTATTACGAGCCGATACCTGTTAAAATCATAACATAAAAGAATAATCATTGTATTATTTACATTATATGATATAATAAAAAATTGTATATCGTCACACTAAATATATAATTTTAAGTGTTATATTTCATTTGCATTGTAAGTATGATAAAATTTTAATGTCAAACTGAACGTTTTCTGAATTTTAATTGTTAAAATAACCCTGAAACACCCTTTTCAGGGTATTTATCCTCGTTCATAGTAGATAACACACGCATTGATAGAGTAAAGAATTGCATGCTAGGGAATGAAAAATTATACTTCTTCCGTTTCACAGAACTGCATATATTTTTCATTTTTATACGTCCTACTAACAAATAATAAACAATCTCAACTTTACAAATAAATTACAACTTATACTACTAAAAGTACATTTTTCTCACCTTTTTTATTTTTTATCATTATTTTTAATTTTGACATAAAATTATGCGACAACTGTAATATATGAAGTACATTTTTCTCACCTTTTTTTATTTTTTATCATTATTTTTAATTTTGACATAAAATTATGCGACAACTGTAATATAGGAAGTTCTCCAGAATTGTGGGAATATCGATAATTTGCTATTGGTAAGGTATAATGCATAAGAATGATATCCTACCTAACATGAGAGATGAGTATATATGACTTTGTTGCAGGAACATCCCTTTTTCCCGGCAATTCCAATCAAGGCCAAAGGGCACGTGGGAAGGACCAGTTACCATCAATACACTGATGCTTGGTTTATGGGTTTCGGTAGAGTCATGCTTTTACATTCCGACCACGCTCTTGCACAATCAAAGTAATTTTCACTCCCGTTAGGTTTTAATTCCTCTAATCTGCAAATTAAAATGGACTAAATTGTAAATGGAATTTTTAGATGTACTAGAACGTGAAATTACGTGTAAGGTGTTAGTGTGACATTAGTTATAAATAATAGCAAAAATATACGATAGTAATTTGTTTATGATAATATATTATCTTTTTTCAGGTTGAATTAGTATTTTGGTAAATACAAATTGACCAATTGATATGTTTCCATTTATTTAACGTATATGAAGAATATATATTGGTTGTTGCAGGAACGGATTATGTTTCACATTAAAGAATAATGTTTAAACTATAATTTTTTAAATTATGTGCTCATAAAATGGAGGAATTAGATACAACATAGCTTTGTTTAGATTGAATAAAATAAAATTTAAGCATATTAAGTAAATGAATTTACCATTGAATAGGAAAAATAAGAAACAAAGAGAGTTGAATGAAATAAAGTTAAGTATGTTAAGTAAATGAATATAAAAATAAAGAAATAAAATATGATTATGAAATGCAAAGTAACAGAATACATAAAAAGAGAGAAATAATAAAAAGTGTTATAGAAAAATAAAGAAACTCTTGACATGAGGAGAAATATATATAAACAAAATGATTGAAAAATCTGGCACTATTAAGAATTGAACTTGTAATCAGTTGGTAGAAAAGGTATTATGGAACATAAGTACGTCAGCTTAGCTATGTCAATTTTTCTCATACTTCATTATTGAGCTTGCTTAATATATGACTATTATCGAGGGGCAGCAGGACAGCGATTGCGGCCCTTTGTGTGTATGTGGGTCCGTCCCTGGGTTGTTGACTTATTGTTGTATTTTTGTTTTAATAATGAGATTAGTTAAATTATTACGTTTGATTTAATTTAAAAAGACAGATTGAAGTTTTTTTCTAGGATGGGTTGAGTGAACCCTTGACCCATATCAATTTGCTTCTCTGAATAGGTAGTGAGAAATTAAAGAAAAAGAAAATTTTATATCTATTAGTATATGTCACGTACGAAGAAATAGAATAACCTTTATCTATAGTTGAGTGGTTATTTAAGTCCATATAGCAACCTTCAGGTCATGGGTTCAACCAACCCTCAGCTTCCTCACTCATTTTTAATCTAAGGCTATTTCTCTTGGCTTTATTTTTCTTTTGTCATTCTTCATTTTTTTTAAATACATAATTTTCTCAAGGTATCAAAATAATTATCGTGCATACCTATCTTATAATATTTTGTAATAAATTTATAAATGCATATAAAATATTAATTTTAAATATAATTATTCGACTATTCATGTTATGCAATATCAATAATGATAAATATCATTGTATAATAATAATAATTATTATTATTATTCGACTATTTATGCTATTATTATTATTATTTTAATTGTAAAAATTATATGTTAGATATATTTATTTATTTTTTATATTTTAACTAGTTGTCATTCTCATGTTTTTAATTGTCGAATTTCATTTTATTTTGTAATTTTCTATCACTTACAATTTCACCTCTATAGGAAATATATGTTATAAGTGAAAAAGATACACGTACATATGTAGTTGATAGTCAATGTTAATATAAATACGAGACACATACATTCCAGCTACTCTACATGTAATTTGTATCTAGTGTATTAATTTATTACATTTGTAGTATCGATAAGATTTAAATTTTGAAAGGGTCGAACGTATATATATATTGCATATTTATAAATATTTGCTGGGGTGTAATTGTAAATTTTTAAAAATATTACCTCTAGTTTTTCTTTCAATTTTAGAGCGGGCGAAAACTCTGTAGCAGGTATTCCTTGCCTAGCATACTCTGGGGTAAGAAACCAACCCCCTATCCTGATACTGAGTTGATGATAGTCGGTGTTAAAAGTTTGTCCAAAAACATTTCGGTTATGTGTTCTGTAGAATAATATTTCATCACACATGCAAAGATGGATCTAGTTACAGAAAAGGGTAAGGTTTTATTAGTGTAAGAAGAATGCATGTTAACAGCTCAGCTTGGTCTGTATGCAACTGATTCTTGGCATATTTAATGATATCAGACGGATTGGTCCTGTACCTGCGATCTCCATGAATTCATTATAGTCTATAGACCTTATACAATAGAATAATATTAGTCGGTGACAGATTACATTGGTCAAATTTCAGCTCAGCCACCATACGGTTGTACTTTTAATATAAATCAGTTCTCACATATAGTATCTGTTCCTCGCCCCATGGGTTGGTTGATATAGAATTTAAATAAGCATTTGAAGATATTGATGAACTTGTGTTTGAAATGAAATTGAAATGGAAGTATTTAGAGTGTACTTAAGGTCAAATTAATGTTCATCAAATCAAATAGACCGATTTAAATATTTTTCCAAACAGCACCTAAAATTTTAAGTTTAGAGTTTTTACCTTTGTAAAATCTATATTTGTTTGATCATTTTAGTCGCCTGTTTAAAGTCTATAAGATAATGTAGTTTCATCAATCGTAGTGATTTCTTAAGATTAACTAATTAAGGTGATATACAAATTGATGCTTTGCTTTTTGTCAGGTTTTTGAAAGATAAGAGGTCATTGGTTATATTTGAGAATTTACAAGTTGTAAGTTAACACTTCCAATCGATATACAAGAGTATAAAAAATATTCGAGATACAAATATCGATTACATAACAACATTTACCACTATTCCAAACTGTTATACAAATAATAAATTCTAAACCAACTACAATATTCAATTCTAATCAAGTCTTGCATATTACTATTTACATTGCAACGTTGTTCAATTTTATACTTTAATACAATTTTAATTCTATCTTAAACATAAATTTTTACAACTTAATTGAATTTAATTACTAATTATCGAATTAAAAATGAATTCAAAACCCTATAAATTAAAGGCATGCCAAAACACCCACCAAAATTTATTATAAAACATTTCACATTTTGTGTTCTCATATTGATAACAATTATAATATTCATTGGTAATTTTTTTTTAAATATACTTTAGAGTGAGATACATACATTTATATACTACACAACTATTTATTTTTTATTTACAATAAATACTTGTCTAATATGTGAAAATATCTTTGTATTGAATTGATTGAATGAATGCAAACCAAATTCTCAAGTATGAATAGACAGAATTTGATCAGAAAAATGAACAAGTAAGTAAAACAATTGAAGTTGAGATGTTTATATAACTAACCAACTCGAGTGTACTATCTCTAATGCGTAAGGTACAAGTCGTGATTCTCTTTATAATAAAATGTAACGTGCTAGAAACACGATTTCTTCATTGTTGCTTTATTTCTCTTCTCCTTTGTTGGCTTTGCTGACTTTCTTCTTTTGATAAAAAATTATGATAAGATATCATAATTTGTGTGTAGTCTAATACCCCCCATCAAGTTGGAGCATGGATGTACTTCATGTTCAACTTGGAGCTATGCAAATCAAATAATGGACCTCCAAGAGGTTTTGTCATGAGATATGCAGTCATTTGTTCTGTTGGGATATGAAAAGGCTTCATGATTATAGCTTGTATCTTCTCCCTGATGAAGTGGCAGTCCAGTTCAATGTGTTTGGATCTTTCATGCTGAACTGGATTGCTTGCAAGACAATATGCAGATTTGATATCTATATAGATGTGTGCAGGACCTGATAACACCACTCCAAGATCCTTGAGTAAATAAAATAGCCATTGTACCTCACAAGTTGTTGCAGCAAGTGCCATGTACTCTGTTTCAGTGTTGATCTTGCTTATTGTGTTATGCTTCTTGCTCTTCCAAGATATTAAAGAGGATCCCAAGAACACGGTATAACTTGTTATACTCTTCCTTGTGTCTAGACAAGTTGCCCAGTCACTGTCACTATAAGCATTTAATTGAAAATTCAGCTTTCTTGAAAGAAGAATCCCTTTGCCTGGTGATTGTTTTATGCATCTCAAAACTCTGTGAGCAGCTTCCAAATGAGCAGTGGTTGGGTTACTCATAAACTGACTAAGATTTTGTATGGCAAAGCTCAAGTCAGGTCTTGTGATGTTTAAATACACTAGTCTTCCCACCAATCTTCTGTAGACTGATCCATCTGGTAATGGTGTTCCATCATCAATCTTCAACCTAGACTTTGCTTCCATTGGTGTTGCAGCTAGTTTACATCCCAAATATCATGTTTCCTTTAGCAAATTCAATGCATATTTTCTTTGAGTTAAAATGATTCCATCAGAGGATTGTGCTACTCCTAGTCCCAACATGTATCTGAGCTTGCCAAGATCCTTGATGGTAAACTGATCTTCTAAGTGATCTTTGACTTTCTAAATTTCAATCATGTCATTTCCTGCTAATAAGACATCATCATTTAAAGTTGTAAATGAGTTAGTAGCACTTTTAATAAAGAGAGAAACATCAGCCTGTGATTGAATATAACCAAAAGCTAACAAGCATGTAATAAGTTTGTTAAACCACCGTCTTGAAGCTTGTTTAAGACCATAAAGTGATTTTGTAAGCTTACACACTCTTTTGTCATTTGAATCACAGTAACCAGGTGGGGAATCATAAAAACTTCCTTAGTTAAATCCATACAGAAAAGCATCATTTACATCTAATTGATGTAAATGCCAATTATGCACTGATGCAACTGCAAGCAATGTTCTTACATTGGTGAGCTCGGTTAATGGTGAAAATGTTTCAAAATAATCCAGGCCTTCTTCTTGTGTGTATCCCTTAGCTACAAGCCTGTCCTTGTACCTTTCTATGGTGCCACTAGACTTGTATTGGACTCTAAACACCCATTTACATCCTATGGTATGTTTTCCAGCAGGTAATGGTTGAAGTTCCCAGGTATTGTTTTTTTCTAATGCCTATATTTCAGCTTGCATTGCATCTTGCCACTCTTTGTGTTTACTAGCTTCCTTGTATGTCTTTGGTTCATCTATCTGAGTGATAACTGCAGTGAAACATGAATACTCATGGCAAAGGTTAGCAGTAAAGATAAAATTACTGATGGGGTAAGGAGTAGCATGAACTTTTAGAGCAGTAGAATGAGGATGCTGAAGAGAAGGAGGAAGAGAACATTCACACAAATTCAAATGAGCTGGTATAGATTTAATTTTTCCTGACCTTCTAATTACCTCATTGTTATTGTCATGCACACCAAAAGACAATTCAGAATTATCAAAAACAATACTAGTGTGAGATACTTCACCTGTAATAGTCACTGGGATTATTACGATGATGATTAGTCTCATCCAGTGAACCATGACTAGAAGCTATTCTATTTTTTAACAATCTGTAGCTCCTTCATGAATACATGTATTCCCATTGATATTGTGAATGGCTCCTTCATGAATACCTGTATTCTCAGTGATATTGTGAGTATTTAAATTCAAAAGTTGAGTAATATCATACTTGTAATGAATAGAGTTATCACTGAATAAATTTGCAGAATCTAAGCTATTGTGTTTTGTTGAAAAGGAAAAATATTTTCTGTAAAAACAACATTTCTGGAAATGATAATTTGTTTAGAGTCCAATTGATAACACTTGTATCCTTTATATCCAAAAGGATATCCTAAGAACACACTCTTCTCAGCTTTTCTTGCAAATTTATGTTTCTGAGTAGTTAGTGTACTGACATAACACAGAGAACCAAAAATTCTTAAATGGTCATAAGTTGCAGGCTTGTTATATAACCTTTTAAAAGGAGTTTGACCATTAAGATTATCATATGGTAATCTGTTAATTATATGTACATAACACTGAATACTATCAGACCAAAAGGTTAAAGTTAAATGAGATGAGAACAATAAAGATCTGGCAACCTGCAAAATGTATTGATGCTTGCGTTCTACACTACCGTTTTGCTCAGGTGTAGCAACACATGATTTCTGAAGAAGTATACCTTCAGTTGTATAAAAATCATAAAATAGAAATTCATGACCATTATCTGATCTAATGGTTCTCACATATGATTTGAAATGATTTTTAACTAAAGCACATATATTCATAAGATGTTGTCTTGTCTCAGACTTATGAGTCTTGAGAATAACCCGTGTACACCTGGAAAAATCATCCACAGTGGTTTACAAAAACCGGTAATTATCATGAGAAGTGACATGAAAAGGTCCCCATATATCAACTTGTATTAATTCAAAGCAAGAAGTAGTAATGCTAGAACTAACAGGAAAAGGTAACTTCTTGTGCTTTGCATATTGACAAACATCACAAGTCTAAGGTTTATTACATTGTGAAATTCCAAAGATAGGTAATATGTACATTTTAGCATAAGGAATATTTCCTAATATAGCATGCCAATCTACATTGGTTACAACATAATTGGCATTGTGAAATTTCCCCACAGTATGATCTTCTTTAGCACTCAGTGAATCTTTGAGATGATATAATTCATTTTTTACTTCAACACAAGTATCAGCTTGTGAGTTTTCAAATACTGTAAAAAAATATTTGTTAGATAAGAAACAAGCTATCAATCTCCCAGACTTTGTTTAACTTGAAATAGATAACAAGTTAAAACCAAAGGAAGGTGCATATAAAACATTTTGCAGGTTTAAACAATCAAATATTTTAACATATCCAATATGAGTAGCTTGAGTTTGATCTCATGTAGGCAAATTTATACTAACATTGACTTCAGCAGGTATAGAATCAAATAGACTTTTATCACAAATCATGTAATCACTGGCACCAGTGTCTAATATCCAGCTAGATACAACATGATTACCAATGTGAACATTTATGCAAAAGAATCTATTAAGAGTTACTACATTACCTCTTTTACCTGATTCTGGGTTCATTAATATAGAAGCAATAGCTGGCTAATGTATGTTTAGCTTGACTTTTCTCGAGACTAGCTTGATACTTCTGAAACTCAAGAAATTGATTGTAAGCAGACTGATCAAAAGTGAACTCAATATCATCATGAACTTGCTCAGAATCAATGTGAACTGCTGCAACACTTGGTATAAAAGATCTCTGAACTTGTTGTTGTGACTTGCCATAGTTCTTTTAAGGCCTATCATATTGTTTTTCTTTCCAACCAGGTGGAAATCCATAGATTTGAAAATAAGAATCTACAGTATGGCCAGTTTGATCAAAATGAGAACAATGAGTCCTAGTTTTGTCCTTGTTTAGAAACGTGGCAAACTTGTTAACAACACAAGCAACCCCTTGTTTTGGCTGATCATTAACAATCAACATATCCATAGAATCCGACATATTAGGCAACAAGACTCTCTGCTTTCCTCTTGCATCATAATAGAGTGTATTTTAGACAGTGCAGGCAATGGAAGATTCATCAATAGCTGACTTCTAACATGTGCAAAAGACTGTGTAATCCAACTAAAAATTTCATGCCACAATCTTGTTTTTGTGTTTCATTGAATGACTTAAAAACATCACAAACACATTTGCTTATCGCACACATAATTGCATTGAGGTAACATTCTATAGCTCATGAATTCATCCCATAAGCTTTAAATTGCATATAATAAGAAGTTACCGATCAAGAACCTTAAGCTATGGAGCTCAATTCTTTGTTAAGCTGGAAGATTCTTGGACCATCACACTTTGCAAATTGACTCTTCAGCTCTTTCCATGCCTCATAAGCCACTGTAGTATACAACAAGTTATTACAAATCTCCGCATAAAGGGCACTAGTGAGCCAAGAAAGCACCATATTGTTGTTTCTTTGCCAAGCAACAAGCATGATCGGATCCGTTGTTGCGATATCAGGACAGTGATGGTTCCATCAATGAAAGCAACCTTATTCTTGGCTTTCAAGTTTATCATAACCGTTTTAGCCCATGAAAGATAATTCTGATCATTAAACACTTTACGGGTGATGCACAAATTAATATCAGCTGGATGAATGTAATACAACGATGATGAATCATCAACTGGATTACATGCTGATGAAGATGAACCAACATTGGTCATTGCAGGCGGAATAACTCCTACAGAATCAGAGTTTGTCATGGAAAAACAAATACCAAATCAATTGAAAACAGAGAATCGATGAAATTAGAACACGATCCATTAAAAACGATCAAAGAATCAGAAAAGAAACAAATGCGGAAGATATCAGAAATGGTTGGCGTATGATACCATTTGAAAATATCTTTGTATTGAATTGATTGAATGAATACAAACCAAATTCTCAAGTATGAATAAAGAGAATTTGATCAGGAAAATGAACAAGTAAGTAAAACAATTTAGTTGAGCTGTTTATATAACCAACCAACTCGAGTGTACTATCTCGAATGCGTAAGGTACAATTCGTGATTCTCTTTATAATAAAACGTAACGTGCTAGAAGCACGACTTCTTCACTGCTGTTGCATTTCTCTTTTCCTTCGCTGGCTTTGCTGACTTCTTCTTTTGATCACAAATCATGATAAGATATCATAATTTGTGTGTAGTCTAATATAGCATCTATAGGTCACTTTTTTGTCCCGGTTTGACGATTTATTACATCATATGTATATTATCAAATGATTTATTTGCTTCGATTAGATAATTTATTACATTCAGCTCGAGAAAGAATCATTCACATACAATTTATTTATTTTCATATATTTAATTAATTATTTATAAATAAATATCATAAAAACATGTATAAGACTAGCCCCAATGGGGCGCCGTTGGCGCGTCGTTCCGTGGCGCGGCGTGGGACGCCGCGGCGTGCGTCCCATGCCGTGAGTTGGCAGCAGCCAACTGGTTGCTGCTGCCACGTGTCATTTCTCTTTTTTTTTTTCGAATTCAAATTATATCCGTTTTAAAACGGTAATATCTCCAAAAATACGAAATAAAAAAATAAAAAAATCACCAATGGCTATGTTTTTTAGATCTATAAAATGAGACCAATCTTGATATTTTTTACTTCATCCCATCTCTAAATCCTCCTTCTCTCTTAATTAAACTTAAAAAACTCTCTTCTCTCAAAACACCTATCCACTTTCATTTTCCGGCAAGATGGACGCGGAGTATTTTCAGTGGTTGAAAGAAAACAAACCCCAAAAATACCATCAGTACATGCAAGCTCACTTCGAAAACATGGTTTTCCCACCCTAACCGAGTCCCAAACGAGTGCCGTTTGACCTTTGTGTTGCGTCAAGATGATTACTTTGTATGCAGACCAGATGTTACTGGTCGGCAAGGGTTAACCACACTAAAAAAATGTACCGCCGGAATTCGCATGCTCGCTAATGGGGCATCTGCCGACTCGGTTGATGAGTATTGTCGGCTTGGTGAAAGCATGACTCTTGAGTGTCTACATCGCTTTTGTGACGCTGTTGTTGCTGAGTTCGGTCCAACATACATGCGCAAGGCCAATGAGGAAGATTTACGAAGGTTGTTAGCAATCAACGGTGCACGAGGGTTTGTGGGCATGATTGGGAGTATGGATTGTATGCACTGGACATGGAAGAACTGTCCGAAAGCGTGGCATGGTCAGTTCCAACGCAGGAGTAAAAAGGCTACTCTTGTGTTAGAAGCAGTAGTCCCAAGATACTTGGATATGGCATTCATTCTTTGGGGTTTCCGAAAAATACAATGACTTATCAATCGTGCAACGTTC
>JAYMSP010005787.1:0-12915 GCA_036897095.1 Plantago elongata | reverse complement strand
AACAGCATGTTTACAGTCGTGAACACGCCTGCTTTCACCTCATACGTTCCGCCACATTGACTGAGAACTTCGGTTGCATAATCATGTATGTGGTGCATATTCAGAGCTATACCCGGTAGCATGCCAAACACAGGCCAATTCGTCGGCTCGCTGCTTTTTTTACCAATCCGGTGTATAGAATAGAGAATGACAGATAGGATAGGGACAATGAGAAACAAGATAAGATACTCATTGATATTCATTTTGAGTGAAAATTAGACTCCTTTCTCTTGTAAAAATGGCCTTATCTTTTTCTTACAGAACTGATTTGTTAGTATGTTACAGGTTTAGTTTATATAGATGCAACAATGACCTTTCATCGAACAGATAGAAGGCTAAAATAAAATCATTCCATACCGTGTATCTAGATGGGTTTATCCTGAGAAATGAGTACTATAAATCTGTCTGTTTCCATTACCATTTCCAAGTTCCAACATGATGGGATTGCATGATTGATGCATTGTCACATTATCATTAGTAACGAAGATTCTCGACCACACTATATTCACAATTTTTATAGCCAATTCACATGTAGTTAACTTTTTTTTAATCGAAGATGAGTGTAGTGTGAAATTGAGATCAACAACTTCTATATTGTGATCATCGCGTTCAATATTCGTTGACAATTCTATTATTGAATGGTAAAAAATTGATTGAGATAGAATTTGAGTGGTCTTTTTCAATTGAAATTGAAATTCTTTTTAATAAAATGTTCAATTTGAGTGGGGAAATGGACTCCAGCAATATAACAAACAGCCCCCTAAATTTGGTAAAAATGCAAAACGTAATACTCTCTTTTTTACCCACAAACGTAGTAATTTTGGGTAACCTCAAACATAATCCCATTTTCCTAAAACAACCTTAGCTGTAGGCATGTTTCACCCACCAAAATGTACATCAAGTGCCGTGATATGACTGGTACATGAATTCAGTTTCACCTACCTAAAAGTACATCAAGTACCGTGATATGACTGGTACATGAATTCACTAGAAAGATGTCAAGAGAGGTTATGAGAAGACAAAGTATACCAGGCATTCAATCAAAGCAATTCCATATCAAGAAATTCACTCTACCTCGTCGGCGCAGTGTTGCTTGGCCGTAACTAACCTTGAAAATGCTCACATGATAAGTTGCCACCAAGACTCCTCCTATTGTACGATCGTTGTCACATAAGTACACAATCCACACTACATATGTACAGTTCACACTCTTCACTAGCTAATAGTATATGCCATTAAATATAAATGCCTGACTCAAGCGGCCAGTTAAATTATCCCGTTTACAATATATTATCTTCGACTGACGATGAAACGTTGATTAGTTGGTAAAACGCTTCACCTCCAATAAATAGGTCGAGGTTCGAGTCACCCTTTAGTCGTTTAAAAATAAAATTATATTAATACTATAATTCAGTTCATTTCATTTCAGTTAAGAAAATTACAGTTAAGAGGACATAGTCATACATTATTACCCTAGATTAAATTTTAGAAAGACGGATTTTGACATGACGAAACGTTGCACCTCTAGACTCTCGGCCCCAAACATAACTTCAATGTACTTAAAAGAGTCTCGAAAATTAAATGAAGAGCACTGAAAATTGAAGTTGAAGAGTACATAGTCATACATTATTGCCATAAATTAAATTTTAGAAGACGAATTTAACATGATGAACAAGTAACATTGCGCCACTCGCCTCTCGGCTCCAAATATAACTTCTGAAATAGCAAGCGGATACTAAACAAGCTAAACTTAAAGCATAGTGTATTGAGTACACCTAAAACTGTATAAAACAGTTTAGGGTGTAGTCGCTACACCATGCTCAACCATATAAAGCTCGATTATATATAAATTTAATCTGGAAACCTAATCTTGAATTTAACAGAATATGTAGCAGAAATAATATGACAAAGAGATATAAGTTTCTAGTAGATTATATTTCTATAATCCACCGAGCCTCATGGCGAAAATATCCACTATACGAATAATGAATACAAAGAATTACTCTAGATTTATTCTACGAGTATGTCTAGATGCAAAACATCTAAGCAAGTATATAGAATTAACTCTATCCATCTATCTATCAACCCTCTAAGTTTTAGATATAAAAAGCTTAGAACAGTATGAAAGAAATCGTGAATCTAAGAATAAATAAACTCTCGATTTTTCTTGATTGATCGTTGTAGACTTCGTTGATTTCTATATGTATCTTGATGAGCTATTAGGGTATATATAGTTGTCAAAAACGTGCATAGCTCATCAGATTTGTTGTGATCTTTATTGCTTACAATTTGAGTCCTAATCGGCTTCTACTTCAAGATTTACTCCAACGCATACTCCCAATCCTTGTTGACTTCGACTTGTAGATACTTTTGGATTCTTCGTCAATGCATGACACTCTGTATATAATAGTGGTGAATGTCTATGTGAACATGAGATTCCTACATTGAGTCTAATTGTGATTCTTGATTTGTTCTTATCCCTATCGACTTCTTCTTTCATTAGAAAACTCTAAGTGAAGTACAATCCTTCTTCTATTAGACTTGCAATGCTCAATGATTCTATGAGATCTTTTGTCCTAAAATATCTGCACACATATATATCCAAAGCTGTGGAAATAATTAGTGATTAGAATAAAGTAAAATCTATAAACATATTATATAAATCAAGTGTGAGAATTATGTCTAGTCGTAGGGTGTATCCAGTATACCCACTTAACTTGGTGAATAGAAGTTCTGGGAGTGTATCATATATACACCCAGAAATCTCATACTTACAATCTCCCCCTTACATGCCTTTCTTTATATCACCTATAAACCTGTCAAAACAAGTGCACAAATATATATACTATCTCCTCCTAAAGTTAAGAGATTTCTCCCCCTTAATCAGAGCAATAGAGATAATAGAATTAGAAAAAAATAACATAGAATTCATGGGAATATTACAACTCAAACATGTTGTCCATAAGAAACAGTGGTGTAATCAGTACACTCCATCAGCCATGCAGGAACATACTAGTCATAACACACACTGGTGTGTTCAGTGCACTCCATCAGTCAAGCACTTGTTGATCCTCTCCACCCCTTGATATGCTGAAAGCAAAAACCCTAGGTTGGCTTTCTTAGTTGAAGGGTTCCTATATGTTGATCAATTGTAGCCACCTGACTTCACAAGGTGCATCAATCATTTCATAGGAAGAATCAAACCATTGCAGATCAAGTGTATCGGTTCCACCATATCGTTAGCAAGACCTTAGAGATTAAGAACACATATGGGAGCATTGGTGGAGTTTCCTTTCACCTCAAAGCCGACAAGATGATCAGACCCTTGTTAACCCATATCAACCGTCATCCCTTCCTTAAGCTTGTAGATTAGTGAAGCTGTTCACAGTCCTTGCTACTAGTAAGTTCCTTGATCACATTAGCCTTATGTCCTCGGCAATACCTGGTTTGTCCAGCACCATTCAGCATATCTGGTGTAACATTAAACTACTTCTTACGTAGATGCACATCACCATAATCCGTAGAACGAAGAATCAACAAACTCCTCGGTTAGATCACAGTAGAACTCACGGATAAGGTTGGGAGCAAAAGAACAAAAACTCTATGAAGCTTAAAATAAGGCACATGGATATGCTTCTCACACAATCTCTTTCCCTTTAGTAACTACCATGGTGGATGTCTCAGATCCATCCTTTTTATCGTTGCCAAAAGTAGCTGGTGTTTCCAGTACACCCTCCTGTTCAGCAACAGTTTCCTTTGGTATGCATGCCTCCATCACACCAGGTCGAGTAGCTACATTGTCCATAAGCTCATGGATCAGTGCTATGGCACCGTTGGGCACACATTCCTTGCGCCATCAACAACATTCTTATCCTCACAATAAGGGTATCTTGGCCTTGGAAGATGTCACGGTTGATCTTCCTTGACTTTGCCATGTTTTGGTTAGGATGCAGTAGCTGGTGTATCCTCCACACCCTCTGTCTCAAAATCATTGGCATCAGCTTCAACTAGTGGTGTAGTAGGTACACCGCCTACATCAATAGGTTTATAAACAGTGGTGTAGTCATTGCACCAGTGTCAACAATTGGGTTATCAAGTTGATCTCAGTGGGTGTAGCCACATCACTCCCTTAGTTCTTTCTTGAATATATCCAAGATATTCAATCTCTTTCAAGTAATATCTTCTTTCTTGCATATATCCATGATCTTCCATGGTATCCTTGTAATATCCAATCTCTTCCAACCTAGTTATATCTGCACAAGTGGTCAACTAAAATCGTGGAACCAGTTAAGTAAGTGAATAAGGTAAAACATAATCTGAAATTTATTGTGAAACAGAATTCCGTCAACTCTAGTGTACTAGGTACACCAGAGTAAAGCACTGTCATTTCTGGTGTACTCGGGGACACATGATTATACTACAAGAATCCTTGCTTTTAGCTACGAATTCAGCTACGAATACTATGTAGCTACGACCAGCTACGAATTGGGAAGGACAGCGACTACTTAGCGACGAATTGAGCATTTTTCGCTCAATTCGTCGCTAAGAATGCGTCATTTCGTCGCTGATCAGCGATGGAAAAGTTATCCGTCGCTGATCCGCGACGGAATTAGGGATGGGAAAATTATTTGTCCCTAATTTCGTTGATCATAAATTTAAAAAAAAACTAAAAATTCGCGTTAATTCATCTCAGCGTCGGATTCTTTATTCATCGCTGAGACGAATCGAATTGAAGGCGCCATAATTCGTCTCAGCTACGAGTAGTTATTCGTAGCTGAGATGAATTAATATACTTCAGCATCGGGCAAAGTGAAGGAACAAAACCTTCATCCTTCAGTAGCCTGCTCTCTTCTTATTCTTCCTACCAAAACGCTTCTTCGACCAAAACTGAACTATTCCCTCAAATCTTGGACTCTATTCAGAGCTCTTTGGACAAGGATTTGGGGTGATGTACCAATTCCAAATTTCATCTGCTTATTTTTCCGTAAGTGAAGGTATTTTGGTTAAACCCTTACTTTTTAAAATTTAGGGATCTTTGATTTTTTGACTAATTTTAGCAAATGCATGTTTATATGAAGTATGTAGTAGCTAGATTAGGTTGTATTATGTATTGTGCGAACTTTGGGATCTAGAAATTGATATATATGACCTATGTAGCTAGTTTAATTTGATATTTTTGTAAATCAATATATACTTAAAAGATAGGTTTCTATCTCATTCATTTTGTATATGATCAAAGTTAAGAATGATTTTGGGATTTAATTTTTATTCTTAATGCATCAAATGGAATAAAGTACAAAATAAAGAAAGAATCGAAGAGAATCATTTCACAGTCTTCCTCCCCCAGTTTCGATTCACACGCCCATAATCCTCCTCCTCAAGTTTAATTCACGCCAAGATCTTCTATTTTCAATATGGAATATTTTAAATCCTAAAAAATTGGCACCTTCACGTTTTTTCATTCACCTTAATTCAGTCTTTGTTCATCGCCAACCAAATCAACATCAATTCTTAAACCTAAAGAAATATAGCTCTCATCTCAAATTTCGTTTCTTCTTCTCTAATCGACCGATGCACATGAACACAAATCGATTCGCACCAAATCACCCTCTACTCAACCTGAATCCGATGAATCGATCGGGTGAGAAATTTCACCTCTTTCACGGCCGATAGAAGTTGATAAACCTAACCGGACAAGGAATCTTAGAGAGAGAAGCGAGGGCGAGGAAAACTAGCTTTTAGCCGCTGACTTGGAACTGGGTGCTTTCTCCTGGCGAATGTTGGATTATTCGTTCCCAAAGTATCGCAGCTTCTTTGTGCCCGTTCTTCATGTCCGACCTGATTAGTTTTTCCCAATTTTACATCAGTTTCTGATTATGAGGATGAGAAGCTAGCTCAATTCCTCGATTGTGATCTCCTCTCCGAAATTTCCAATTAGGTATACCATTTTTATTCAACCATTTTCTCGACTGAAAAACATTTTATTTGTTCAACCATTTTTATTCTCTGGCGAGTGATCGAGTATGTGGTAGTGAAAAATAGAAGAAATGAATGTGAAGAGTTTTGTAAAAGAATAACAATAGTGGGAATTTTTATAGAAAATAAAAAAATATAGGGAAAAAAGTAAAAGAAAAATTGTAGAAACAAACTTAAACGAACTTTACACAATTTATGATTCAAACTTGGAAACTCAATTCAAAAGATTGAAGTACTCAACTGTAATTATAACTTGAGAACTCAATTCTCAGAGATGCATGATTCTAACGTGAGAAATCAATTTAGATGACAAAGCAACTCTAATAGTGACGTAATTACAACTTTGAAATCCAGTTCGAAGAATAATTCAGGAAAATTAAAATAAAGGAATAATTCAAGCTTAGGAACTCAATTAGAAGGAAAATAAAATTGAGATAAACTCAATTTTAATGGGAAATCGACTATATATTGAAACAACTTAATTTGAGAGACAAACCAACACTAAGCTTAGAATAGTAAACCACATTATAATAAAAATAAAGGTTAATTCCAACATAGAAAATTCTATTCCAGGAGTAGACTATGCTATATGGGAAAATACATTTTAACTCTACGAGAAAATATTCACAAACTTGAAACTCATTGACTTTAGGAATGTAATAATTTCATATTCAAAATAATTCAATTTGAAGGCTAAGTTAGACTTTGAGAATGATGTAACTATAATATGATGAAACTCACTTCAAGTGAAAAACGACCCAAACGGTTGCCTGATCCAGGTAGCCTAGCTAATTATGGTTGCTAGAACAACTCAGGTCAAGCTTCTTCGAGCTCCAGGCAATGTAGCTATATTTCTCCAAATCGAAGCTATAACAGCTGATCATATCGACGAAACTTAAAAAATGACATGCAATTGTTCGACTAAGTAGTACGGATATGAATAATGTCGTTCTAAATGGGTAGCCTTATCTAATTGTTCCAATATTAAATCTATCTATGTACAAATCATTTATCGTTTCTCTACCTTACAAACGAATTGCACTTTGATACAACTTAGTATACCATCGAAACTTAATTAGAAAAAATCATATCTAATACGATTGTTGATACGGGAATATGTCCAATCCGTCATTGAGGCATCCCGAGGACAAATTCTAAGGCATCACGGTATTACGAAGATGAAGCTCCAAGGATCCGAGCCACAGACCATTCGTGGTAACTATCAGGGGAGGCATCCGAAGAATACCGTGGCAAGGATAGCCGGACAAATGCGTCACATCCGAACCCTCATCCCGTAAACACATCCGAACCTAAAGATGACCAAGTGGAGAAATCATAATACGTCAGTGGTGGAGGGCCTTGTTCCGGACACTTCGGTCCGGAAACTTCGCTTCGGATATATCCATGAGTGGAATGACTCTGACGCCCTCAGAACCTACAAAATGACTAATCTAGCCCTATAGCCCAAATGCTACATGGGTTATGACAATCATATGATCCACGGGCTTAATTAAGGTCTATTAGTCCAATACTTGGTACAGTCCAACAAAGTCTAATCCAAGTAGGGAATTAATCTCTATAAAAGGCAACACCTTTCAAGGTAAATCCAAGGAAGCTTGCTGACTTAGTCACTACACTATACAATAAACCTATTGCCCTTGATTATATAGAGTTGGCGCACAACCACTCTTGAGTAAAGCCTCGCATCCAGTTCAATCCAAGGCAAACCGGGTCTAAAGGTTCTAACCCCCCCCCCCCCAAGCTACCTGTGCAGTTTCGAGTAGCAGGATCCGGACGCAAGGAGTGAAGCTTGAGCCATACGAGGTCTTGAAGAGTTGTGAGAGTTGATTGATTTTTAGTAATATCCGTAGTTGGGGCTTTTACCTCAACATAATTGCACCGTCTATGGGAATCGAACAAAAAGCTAGGACACTCGCACTAATCATCCGAAATGACAAGAACTCGGAAGTCAGCTTGGATCGTGTCACCTTCGAGAGGAATACCAGTCGGACGCCTGCGCGGCAGGCCACCCACCCGAAGAACAATAACGGCTCGGACCGTCACTCAGACAAGGAGGAGTTATCCGAGTGAGGGGCATACGGCTTCGGCGCAATATCCCCCCCCCCCCGGACCTCACAGAGAAGGATCCGGTCCCCCAGGTCCAACTACCTCCTTCGTCAAGAGTGCACGAACTGCCGGTAGGACGAAATTTCACTCTACCTAATGGGACTGTCCTCTCCCCTTACGAGTATGGAATGAACGATAATCAGTTCGGTTTGCTACTTAGCGTTATTCAGGAATGTTTGGGATCGAACAACGTTCAGCCAACACCTCAACAACCCACTCCTGAACATGCTGAGCCCGCACACTCAAGGCATGAGAGAAGCCAGTTAAGGAAAGAATCGGAGAGGTGATCCGAGATAATGACCTCTTCGTCATTTGATCAACCAAAGAACCAACTCCCGCGAGCACCAAGAAAAGAGTCCCGAAGAGGCAAGAGCCGAACCTGCAAAGAATAATCGGATTACTTCTAATCCAAGAAAAGGCGAGGAATTCGCGGGAGAAAGTGCCGTTGAGATCAGAGCCGATCAAACACCAGCAGTCGACTTGGATCCCAAGACAGGGGAGAAGCTTACTCCTGAACAGATTAACATCCGACAAAAGGCTTTGGAAACAGAGATGGCAAAACTAAGCAAAATGGTTAATGCTTAGGAGAAGGTAATGATGAGAGTCCCTAACCCACTAAGCAATCCTATCCGAAGAGAACGGAAACCAGCGGAATGCACCATTCCAAACTTTGAATGCTACTTCGGAGACAGTTGCCCGGCGGCACATCTTACCCGCTATGAATCCAAGATGGATAAACGGGCTCAATGACAACCTCAAGGCGCTCAACTTTTCCACAACTCTCTTCGGAGAAGCGATGGATTGGTGGACTAGCTTGCCATCCGGATCCATAATGTCGTTTGACGACGTTTCCACACTCTTCTTAAAAAGGTTCCAAAAATCTAAGATGAGGAAGAGATCCGTGGATCATCTAGCTGGGATCATTCAATCCGAGAATGAAGATCTTCGGACTTTCCTAGATAGGTTTAATACGGAGGTACGACAGGTGGAAGCACATAACATTAAGGAACGGGTCCATCACATGTATGCTAACACCATTAACCATGACCTCTGAAAGAAACTATCCGAAGAGGAAATCCTCAATGAAAGACAATTGGGAGATATTTGTGATCACGTCTTATACGGAGTAGAATTCCGGAGGAATGTCCCCGTCAGAGCCGGACAAAAGAGAGTCAAGGAACCTACTAAACAAGAGGCTCCCAAAGTATGAAAACCAGAACCGAGAAGGGATATCCGAGGGAAACAAGAGTTCCGAAGAGAACGGACACCCCCTAGGAGATATGCTGAATACACTCGGTTGAACCGTCCGAGGGAAGAAATTTTGTCTATCATGATAGATAAAAACCTGGATATCCATTGTCGAGGCCCTTCTACAACAATAGAAAAGTCAAGGAAGCAAGGTCCTATTGCGCTTTCCATAGACAGACCGGACACTCGACGAAAATATATTCAACTCAAGATAGAGATTGAAACGCCCATCCGAAGCAGCCAACTTAAAGAGCCGTATTCTAGAGAAGAACAAGTCCCGAGTAGAAGAAAAGAAAGGGTCTGAGGAATAAGTCTATAACTCTTCCTCCTCCACCAAGAAATACTCCTCCTCCTGAGGCAAGAAAATATGAGGAATACCCGGACGAAGGAGACTATGAGAACTTACCTTATAGTGGGGTGATCAATGCCATAGCCTGAGGACCGAGTAGTGGGGATAGTCGCAATGCCAGAGAAAGAACAACCCAGGACATCCAGAACGGAGACTTGGTAAGAAACCCGGCGCCTCCAAGAGGATCAAATACTATATTCTTTGATGACAATGAGATACCTCCCCTACCTTCGGGAATGGAGACACCCGACCTCCTAATGTTCCGTTAGTGGTTGCCTTAGTGATAGTGACCTAAAAAGTCAACAAAGTTCTAATAGACACCGATAGCTCTTCGGACATCATCTCCAAAAGAACTATAGATCAAATGAACCTAGGAGACATTGAATAAGGGAAGTTGAACACCTCGCTATCCGGGTTCGGCGATGCGGTCGTCACTCCATCGGAACGATCGAGCTGCAAGTCTCCATGGGAACCTCTCCGAGGAGAACGACCCAAACGGTGTTGTTTCTAGTTGTAGATAAAACCTTCAATTACAACGTTATCTTTGGGAGACCAAGCCTTAATCAGTTCCGGGCCATCTCGTCCCCGCTACACAACCGGATCAAATTTCCCACTCCTTATGGAGTTGGAGAGGAATTGGGTAACAGACGAGAAGCTTGGGAATGTTACATCCTGTCTACAAACGTGGCCATGAACCCGATACTCTCAATATCCAAGGGTCCGAAAATAGCACAACCCTCGAAGACTGAAATAGGAGTTAGAGAAGCTGACCACAAGTTTCCAAAATCAGCCCGGATCGAGCCACATGAGACTATCAAAGAGATTCAGATTATCGAAGGCGATCCAGACAGAATGACTATGATAGGAACTGAGATGAGTTCCGAAGTAGAGCTAAAACTCATATCCTGCCTCCGAAAGAATTAAGATATATTTGCTTGGAGTACGGATGATCTTGGAGGGATAGATCCGAGGGTAACCGTTCACCGTCTGAACATGGACCCAACTATCAAACACATCCGAAAGAAGAGCAAAGATTTCGGCCCTATTGAAGATGCAATCATAGCAGCCGAAGTCGAGAGATTGATGAAAGTCGGACATATCGAAGAAGTGAGATATTCGGACTGGGTTTGCAATGTGGTCTTGGTAGAAAAATCGCCGGGCAAATGGAGAATGTGTAATGACTTCAATCGATTGAACAAATTCTGTACGAAAGATCCCTATCCCTTGCCCCGGATCAATCAATTGGTAGACTCAACATCCGGATGCACCCTACTGAACTTCATGAACGCATACCAAGGATTCTACCAGATCCGGATGGCAAAAGAGGATGTTCCGAAAACAACGTTCTTCGCAGCGGGAGGAGTATATTGCTTCAAGATCATGCCATTCGGACTCAAGAATGCGGAGCTACATACCAAAGGCTCATGAACATAATGTTTAAGGAAGAACTCGGAAAGACCATGGAAGTTTATGTGGATGACATGTTGGTCAAAAGTAAAACGGAAGAAAGCTACATCGAACACCTGGAAAACTGTTTTTCAATCCTTAGGAAATATGGAATGAGTTTAAATCTGGAGAAATGTACCTTCGGAGTCAAAGGAGGAAAGTTCCTCGGATACATGGTCACAGAAAGAGGTATTAGCGCTAATCCGGAAAAGATCCGAGCCATCCTTGACCTGCCTCAGCCTAAAAATGTGAACGAGGTGCAACAGCTCATAGGGCGAGTTTTGTCCCTTAGTAGATTTATCTTGAGATCCTCCGAGAAGAATCTGTCTTTCTTCAAGATCCTAAGAAAATGAGAGGGATTCGAGTGGACCAAAGAGTGTGAGGAAGCTTTCGAGAGCCTCAAAACCTATCTGATGTCACCTCCGCTTTTGTCCAAACCACTCAAAGGGGAGCCTTTATATCTATACTTGGTAGTAATGAATTAAGTAGGCACAAGTACACTCGTTGATTGATATCATTACCTGATAATTAATATTAGCCCTTGATTAATGAAGTGATTTAATCTCAACGGAGGAGATTAATTCTCGGCAAATAATGCCTTTTGTGAAAACAGACGTGGCCCACGATGCATTGCATGCAAAGTAGAAACGTATACCACGTCGATGCAATGTACACGGTTACAGATACGGTTTTCTGTACGTATGATGTATCTATGTATTTCACCTTGCTATATATAAAGGATTCTAGTATGAGACAAACACTTTTACCAAATCCGAAAATTCATCTTGCATCAAAATAACAAAAATTCTCTAAGTTTTCTGTAATCTTTCTGCTAATTTCTCTGATATCTGCTTAATCATCTACAGAGAAAGATTAACACTTCTCGAATTTAAGCACTCTTTTAAAATAATTAACAAGTAATCTATATAAGATGACACACAGAAAGACTTCATCTAAGAACTCAGCTGCAACTGCTTCTTCTGCTGAAAAGCAAGAGAAGATAGGGCTTTGCAAGTGTTGAACAAACGCTTGCGGGGTAACTTCAACCCTGAGGATTGGACATCAAACCTCAAAATGAACTGGGGAGCACACATGGAAGAACATACATGAGTGTTTCTATAACCTCTACTCCATATAGGAACCTTATTCTGAAAATGCTGAAAAAGGCACATTTGAAGAAGTTTCTCTGTGCCACCCCTTCTGGACTTTCTCCCGTTGATGTCTTGGAGTTTTATAACTCTTCCCAAGTCTTTACCAGGATCATGAATGGCGTTGAAGAAACGATCATCAAGTCAAGGTGTAGAAATACATCTTGATTATGAATCCTTCTGCTAGTTGTTTCATCTCAAAAATCGTGAGACAAGGTGGGAGATAAGCACTAAAGACAAAGATTTAATCTCTGCAATAAAAATACTTTATGAAGAAGCTACGAATGATGCTATTGAGGATTGCCCCTCATCATTCGTTCTGGGAGACATCAGAATGCATCATTTGTTCGAGAACTGGAACGTGCTTGCCAGAATCTTGCACAGGTGTCTGGATGGAAACAAGGGATGAATCAATCAAATTAGCATGGAGAGATGAATGATAATGGTCATTCTCCAGAAAGAGCTGAAGAACAGAGAAAACCTCTTTAACTGGGGAAAGTATCTTTTCATGAAATTCGTCAACAGAGTGAACAAATTTGAGCCCAAAATTGTCAAAGGCAGTGCAGACACTAAAGCCAACAT
>JAYMSP010005786.1:0-12915 GCA_036897095.1 Plantago elongata | reverse complement strand
TTCGGGTTGCGATGGAGTCGTGTCCATCAACGCAACACCAGAGAGGTCACGCCTCCACTCTTGTTATTGACCAATACTTGATCAGTTTGGTCCAGCCCAAGACAGTTACTGTTCAAGTACTGTAAATCTAGCACCTTCCATGTGCTATGATCCTGCATGCCTGTGAACGGTTTCCCCATTTTAAAAATGGTTTGAACAGCTTATGGGGGTTGCTATCCTGTTGCATATATGCATTTATACTTGCTTGATTATCCTCACTAAGTCTGTTGACTTACGCTCTTCCTGTCTAACCTTGATTTCCCAGGCTTAGAGCACGAAGAGAGGCCGGGGTAAATAGACAGACTGACTGACACTAGGCCGTGCTGTTCCGCTGCTCATCTATTAGGCATGTGTAGTAATTGTTGTGCTATAAATTAAATTCGGGGTGTGTAATAATTATTAGTTTGATATATCTATGTATTTGAAAGTTCGGCATAATCCTTGACGTCCGGACCAGACCGGGGCCTTATAAGATATATACTAGAAATTTCTTTTTTATAATAAAACAATGTGCTTAACTTAAATATTATATTTATTAAATAAAATTATTAAATACGAACTTTTATGCTAAAATTTTAATATATATTTTGAAATCTCATAGATCAATAATTATGGATCTAATAGAAGATGAAATCACCAGATCAATTAGATAAAAAGCAGAGGACAATTCCGGAAGATAAAACTACATGAATAGTAAAATTTTCATGTCAATAAGTTTCAAACTTAATTAACAAGTTAACGATATTTTGGGTATTACTAGAAAAGTTAATATATAAATGAAGTAATAATTACACGGAAGCTAAACGTCAGCCTTAACACTTAAAAAAGTTCAAATAACTATCACAAACAACTTTTAGATAAGTAGTTTACATTTTCAATTTCATGTAATGAAAATCATATAGATATAAATAAAAATTATTAAATATTAAATTATTTATTATTATATGAAAGTGTAATTATTTAAAACGGAATTAAATATAATATGGAGTTTATTCTTATTTATGATTGATTGTGACTTTAAAGAGTTTATTCTTAAAGTATTCTTGTAATGTTTATCATACAGTGAAAATTGAAAAATGGAAACTTGTGTTTTGTTCTCGATCTTCAAGGTTGAACATCACCTGCCCAGAAAGCTATATCTTCAAACGGTAGGATTTGTCTTTTTTTTTTTCGGCAAACGTGAAACGTATTACTGAGTTGGAATTTGCTTCAATACGAGTATGTGTATGAATGGTTCTTTGATTTAATGTTTCAAATTTTCGATTGTTTGATGCCTGACTCTGATGAAACTATGTGAAAACTAGTATTGATCATATCTCTGTTTATAGCTTCTGGATTGTGGAATTATGTGGGTTTTAACAGCATTGTTGGAGTGTTGTATAGGTAGGTACATGTTTGGTCTGAAGTCTGAACCCTAACTTCAGTTGCTTACTGATGGAAATTATTGAATATGAATGATTGAAATGGTGATTTGTGGAAAAAAGTTTGAAATGTTGATTTGTGGAAAAAGTTTCTGTCTTTGATATTTTAATTGAGAAGTATCAAGTAATGTTAGGTGATAGAGTGTTTGTCATACGACTAAAATGAAGAAAATCCGGTTAAAAAAAATAAAAATTCCTTTCTTAATTCAAGGTTTTAATCGCGTGCCAAACATTCAGTGCCTTCAATCTTTTCCAGTTAGTTGTCTGGTATAGGTTATATGCTCCGGATGTACAGATTCCCTCTACTCCTGGGAATCAAACTCACGAGATTTTTTTTTTAATAAATGAATTCCAATTAGCTGAAGTTAATGACTGATCCCGAAGGTGCTTTATGTGTATAATTCATGAATGGCTAGTCTTTCTTACCAATCGCAGTCCAGCGAGTGACTTGATTGTTTTCTTTCGAAACGCTTTTAGGGTAACAAAAGCTTTTGATTCGTATGACAATGGGCCTTGGTAGGTGAACAAAGTATGGTACCTGATTGTTTTCTCTATAACTAGTACTAGTATTCTTTAGGAGTAGCAGAAATTTGATGACTAGTACTTTTTTTTTGCATTGCGGATTTCAAATTACTATCAGGTGCTATTTTCAGTTTACTAATTATATCTCTAGACATAGCGTGTATCTGATCATCTCTTGTAGTGTTTTACTCCTGCTGTAAACATGGCTTATTAACGTTGTTGGACTCTTACACGTTCTTATAACCTTGTTTCGTTATCTGCAGGCAGTAAGTTAATACTAGACAGTTTCTGTCGCAGACCTTAATTTTGAGGATAAAGTTGAAATGATCAATCTTTGCACATTGATGCAAATGCAGTTATATCATTTGGTTCTTAGTTGCAGTGATTTCGGGGTGACAGAGTACCTACTACCTTAGATTCCTCAAGTAACTAAACTGGGTTGATCTTCTGCTGTCTTTTTTACTTGGAATATCCTTTATCAGGTAAGCAACCCAACGTACCTGGGGACAGATAATGCTGGATTAAATTTTTACCAAGGACTTCAATAAGTGTTCTTATCTCTTTTCATTATCGATCTCAATTCTTGTTTGCACTATCTCCTTTTTTTGTTTAGGGCGCTCTCTGTTCCTTCTTCCGAGTTCCGTCTCCGCTCTTCTCCACACTGCTCCGGCCTCCTCCCAGCAACTGGCTGTTCTTCTCCGTCTGCGTGCTCTCATTCCCTCTGCTGCTGTGCTCCGCAGTCTGCTCTCAGCCTCCAATCGTCCTCTTTTACTGCTCCTTGACAGGGTACGGAGCCACTGATTTTCTTACCATTCTACGACATGGGAGAATCTATGAATGACAAGCTGCCGGAATCAGTTCGCTCGACTGTGTTCAAGAAATCTGATCTACTCGACGACAAATGTATTAGAATTGAGGGGTATGATTTTAATAAAGGCCGCAATCATCCTGATTTGCTCAAGTCCTTGATCTCCACCGGTTTCCAGGCCTCCAATCTTGGTGACGCTATTCAAGTTGTTAACGAAATGATAAATTGGAGACTTTCCCATGAGACTCCAACAGGGGATTGCAATGAAGAGGAAAGAGAGATTGTTTATAGAGAATTTGTGAGGTGCAAAGTGGTTTTTGGTTTCACTTCAAATCTGATTTCTTCTGGCATTAGAGATATTATATGGTATCTTGTGCAACACCGTATGGTTGATGTAATTGTAACAACTGCAGGTGGTGTGGAGGAGGACCTTGTGAAGTGCCTTGCACCAACTTACAAAGGTGATTTTTCTCTGCCGGGAGCATTTCTTCGTTCAAAAGGATTGAACCGTATTGGTAATTTGTTGGTTCCAAATGACAACTACTGTAAATTTGAGGATTGGATTATTCCAAATTTTGATCGCATGCTAGAGGAGCAAATTTTAGAGAAAGTGCTGTGGACGCCATCTAAAGTGATTGCTTGCCTAGGGAAAGAAATCAATGATGAGAGTTCGTACTTATATTGGGCATACAAGAACAACATTCCAGTATATTGTCCTGCCTTAACTGATGGTTCGTTAGGTGACATGTTATATTTTCACTCCTACAAAACTAAGCCCTGCCTTAACTGATGGTTCGTTAGGTGACATGTTATATTTTCACTCATACAAAACTGAGCCTGGCCTAGTGATTGATATCGTCCAAGATATTAGGGCCATGAATGGCGAGGCTGTCCATGTTGGTCAAAGGAAGACAGGCATGATAATTCTTGGTGGAGGTTGCCAAAGCATCATATCTGTAATGCAAATATGATGCGTAATGGTGCAGATTTTGCCGTATTTATAAACACTGCACAAGAGTTTGACAGAAGTGATTCTGGCGCCCGTCCTGACGAAGCTGTGTCCTGGGGCAAAATCCGAGGCTCGGCCAAGACCGTTAAGGTGCATTGTGATGCAACTATTGCGTTCCCTCTTCTGGTGGCAGAAACATTTGCTGCGGTTAGAAATGAAAATTAAGCCCAATCGCTTGGCATCAGCAATTGCATATATCTGTCGAACCCCATCCACATACCGAAAAGTCATTGTGAGTTGTGACACTCCATGTAGTAGTACGAGATATGTGTATTAATTGATTTTCACCATTGAATTTTCTAACAAGATACATATGTTGAAAATATCTCTTGACTAATTGGAAATTTTGGATGCTTTCGAATAAAAAAAAAAAAATCTTGTCGGAGCCAGTTTCATACTATCACAGCATTCAATTTGAAAGAGTCAGTCATGGATGAAGTTTCCAGTAAATGAATAAAGCGACAAGAACTTTTGAGTAATGGAGGTTCAAAAGTTGAATTTTGGAGGGTGTGCTTTGTGAGGAATTCTCAAATAAAGCTAAAATATCAAGACTGAGAACTGGGCCATTGCTGTAGGAATTTTCATTGGTGTATCTTGTTCTTGAGATGTTTCTCTCAATGAAGAATTGATTTCAATTTAGAATGTGTGGACTTTTCTCAGGTTTACTGGTTGCACTAGCAATGCCAACAAGCTTGAAGTGTGAACATGAGGTGAGTAACACTTGCATCCTGGAAATTTTTGCCTGAACCACCGGATTTATGAAGACATGTAGTTCATGCATGTGAATTGTGGTAAATAGCCTAGGTTCTTGCCTGAACAGGTGAATTGGTTCCACTTAATTGCTTGTGATTCTGAAATATACGTTGCGAAGCAGGGGAGTTTAGTAGTATTCGTTAAAAGCTGGTACACTGCACCGTGAAGCATATGATGATATGGATTGCTGCAAGACAGGCAAGCACTTCTGAGGCTAATAAATGGTGCATGTACAATTTTCTGAAAGATGTATCTGTCTGTATTCATAAAATATAAGCGTAGAACTCTCTTCATACATGTAAGCAGAAGTAAAGTCCAATTCTTTCACACCAGGCACCAATCTGCTGTGTATGCAGAGATGTTGATTGTTAAGCTTCACTTAGTTTTGCAGCTTATTTAGCCCTGATATTGATAAGTCATCATGTGATTCATGTAGCTAATCGCACCTGTTTCTGTTTGGTGATGGAAAAGTCTTTGTCAAAACCAGAGTTTGTGATTACAATTTCTCCACATTCATGCCATGATGTAGAGGCACTGGACAAGTTTGTTTTAGATATGGGTGAAATAACCACGCATACACCCTATCATTCTGGTAAAAAACTAATAATTTACACCACCTCAGTTTGAGTTTTGTATAAAAAATCACATTCTTGTAATGCTACTCCTGGAAACAAGACCTGGTTCAAGGAGTTGTTTAGCATATTCTGTCTGGCATGGTTATTAAGGTTATATTTCGTAATACTCTCTACATCCGGCTAATAATATCTCACTTTCCTTTTATAAACATCCATTTAATATAGTCTTAAATACAAAATAGTAGAAAAGTAAACTCCACTAATCATTATATATTTTTCTAACTTTATTATCTACCTTCCATACACTTTTCATTCGTTATCGTTTTTCGCCTACCACAAATAAATACTATTAGCGTCTTTAAAATTGTCCCGAAAATAAGTAGGAGAACGTCTGGAGGGGGTGTCCTTTTGCCAAGTTTAGACTGGGGCCATTAGGTACCAAAACATATCTCTGCTACCAAATATGGGTCACAGGTGACAAGACACACCGGATTTGAGCAGATGTTGGTTGAGTCAGCTGAAACGTTAATATTATAAACCAAACCCAACTGTAACCTTCCTTCAACTTCCCGCAATTTTGTTTTTTCAAAATCTCTCCACAAAGAAAATGACCTTGCTTCTCATCTGACATTGTCATTGACACCAACTCTGCAACCCACATTTTATTTTCAACAAACCTTTATTTAAAAAACAACCAGTTGTTTGATTCAGTATCAAGCAAATACTTGGTTGCAAAGAATATTTATTAATTCTTGTACATATAAAGAGCCAGTCGGGAGAAATCCATATCATTGTCTGATAAGGTCTTGTGCAAAGGAACGGTGAGAAGTTGAAAATGACGGAGTCTTCTGTTCCTGTATGCAATACCTGTGGTGAACAGGTGGGCTTGGGTTCTAACGGGGAAGCCTTTGTGGCGTGCCACGAGTGTAATTACTCCATCTGCCGCCATTGCTTGGATTACGAAATTAAGGAAGGTCGTAATGCTTGTGTCAGGTGTCTCACTCCTTATGGAGGTGGTACGAAATCTTCCGCTTTCTGTTTCTGTTTGTGTAAAACTACAGATCTTTTCCGCGGAATTGAAATTAAGCTGGTCGAGCAATTTCATGACAGATGAAAAGGTGGTGCCTGATGGTGGACCGGAAGAGTACGGCAGTCAGATGCCGAATGCATCACATCTACACACTTCTGAGGTATGTATCCATTAACTTCTAATTAAATAATGGTTTAACTAAACCTGAGTATCTAACATTTGAAGTTTGAACTCATGTAAACTTTGAAACAATATGTCTCTACTTCCACATTTGAGTTACTTTGTGCTCCACTGCAGGACACTGGAGTTCATGCTCGAAACATCAGCACTGTTTCTACTGTGGACAGCGGTGAGTAAGCTATATCGTTTACAGGAATTTATTGATATATATATGAAAGTAACATAATGTCATCTTGTTCTCAATTTTGAAGAGTACATCGACGAGTATGGAAATCCTATTTGGAAGAATAGAGTGGAAAGTTGGAAAGACAAGAAAAACAAGAAGAAACGGGCAGCAAATAAAAAGGAAGCAGCTGAAATTCCAACTGAACAGCAGATGGAAGATAAATTACAGTAAGTATATACTTGCACGGCGATGCTCTCTCTCGATAGTAACTCATACAGAGTCGATACAAAAGATTGGACTATTGTTATGTTTTAGTCTAAAAATGACTTGCTTTTCAGGTCAGCGGACCCTGCACAGCCGCTCTCTCGGGTATTTCCAATACCAAAGTCTCAACTTGGACCGTACAGAAGTGTTATTGTCATCCGATTTATCATTCTTGTACTTTTCATCCATTACCGAGTGACACACCCTGTCGATAGTGCCTTTGGTCTATGGCTCACTTCTGTCATCTGTGAGATCTGGTTTGCGTTCTCCTGGATACTGGATCAATTCCCAAAATGGTGTCCGGTAAACAGGGAGACGTATATTGACAGGTTATCTGCCAGGTCCGTGCTCTTTCGCATATCCCATTTAGTTCATGAGCTGGAACTCAATATCTCATTATTTGCTCATGCTTATTGTGACAAAGGACTTGGGTTGTTTGTGTGTATTGTGCTAGGTATGAGAGAGAAGGGGAGCCCTCTGAGTTAGCTGCGGTGGATTTTTTCGTTAGTACAGTCGATCCACTAAAAGAACCTCCTCTGATAACTGCAAACACTGTTCTCTCAATCCTGGCTGTTGATTATCCGGTAGATAAAGTCTCTTGCTATGTATCTGATGATGGTGCAGCAATGCTTTCTTTTGAGTCTCTTGTCGAGACTGCTGATTTTGCGAGAAAATGGGTACCTTTCTGCAAGAAGTTCTCCATTGAACCGCGTGCACCTGAGTTTTACTTCTCACAAAAGATTGATTACTTGAAAGATAAGATACAACCTTCGTTTGTCAAGGAACGTAGAGCAATGAAGGTAAGATTTAACCCCCATATATATTTCCTAATTTGTGATGATACCTGTGTTCAACTTTTAGTAAACAAAAGCAGTTAATTTGTTATTAGAAATTGTATGAAAATCACATCTCATTTCAAAGTACTGTATGCGCATTTGAGCTATACAGAGGGACTATGAAGAGTATAAAGTGCGTGTAAATGCTTTAGTAGCAAAAGCTCAAAAGACGCCCGATGAAGGCTGGACCATGGCAGATGGAACATCTTGGCCTGGAAACAACACGCGTGACCATCCTGGAATGATTCAGGTTTGATTTAATAGTGTTAACTACTTATTCACACACTAAGCATATCTACTTACAAAGAATCAAACTTTTGAGGTTGTAATGTAGTTACTCTGGGTGGATGCTATTGATGAGAAAATTATCATCTTCCGAAATGTTTCAGTTCTTTTATGGTTTTTTCCCTTCCATTGGTCTTCAGGTGTTTTTAGGGAGCACTGGTGCACATGACATAGAAGGTAATGAGCTTCCTAGGCTGGTTTACGTCTCTCGAGAGAAGAGACCTGGCTACCAACATCATAAAAAGGCTGGTGCAGAAAATGCTCTGGTATAGAGACTTATCCATGGATTATGCCCTACCGAGATATCTGATTCTTCTATATATAAACAATAAACATGTTTTCTTTCAGGTTAGAGTATCTGCAGTGTTGACAAATGCCCCATACATCCTCAATCTCGATTGTGATCATTATGTTAACAATAGCAAGGCTGTTCGTGAGGCAATGTGCTTCTTGATGGATCCTGAAATAGGCCGAAACTTATGTTATGTGCAATTTCCCCAAAGGTTCGATGGCATTGATAAGAGTGACAGATATGCCAATCGCAACACAGTTTTCTTTGATGTAAGATTCCTTTAAACTATAACAAAGTATCGATTTGTATAGTGAATGTTAAAATTCATTACTCCACTTCCTTACTAAAGCTTAATATGAAATGAAGTTAGAAGCATCTATATAACATATTGTATGTCTGTTGGCAGGTTAACATGAAGGGATTAGATGGAATTCAAGGACCTGTTTATGTTGGGACGGGTTGTGTTTTCAATAGACAAGCCCTGTATGGTTATGGACCTTCATCCCTGCCCGCTAAGCCTAAGAGTTCTTCGTCTTGCTCATGGTGCAGCAGCTGCTGCTGTTGTTGCCGTGGCAAGAAGCCCGCAAAAGAGAAAGACCTCGCAGAGATCTATCGTGATGCTAAAAGGGAAGACCTCAATGCTGCAATCTTTAATCTTACAGAGATTGAGAGTAAGTTATTTATTTTGTTGTAATAAAAATTGTTGCAAACAAAACCTGCATTCTTGAAAACTGAATGGGCATTTTCGCTTTTGTAGATTATGATGAGCATGAGAGGTCATTACTCATTTCTCAAATGAGCTTTGAGAAAACTTTTGGCTTATCTACTGTATTTATCGAGTCCACCTTGTTGGAAAACGGTGGAGTTGCAGACTCTGCCAATTCAACTACGCTCATCAAAGAAGCAATCCATGTTATCAGCTGCGGGTATGAAGAAAAGACCGCATGGGGAAAAGAGGTCAGAATGTCACTATATAAACACATAATACTGTAATGAATTTGCTTACTAATGGTATCAAGTTTGTTTTTCTTTAGATTGGCTGGATATATGGATCAGTTACAGAGGACATCTTGACGGGATTCAAAATGCATTGCCGTGGATGGAGATCAATCTACTGCATGCCTTTAAGGCCAGCATTCAAAGGATCTGCACCAATCAACTTGTCTGACAGGCTTCACCAGGTGCTGAGGTGGGCTCTGGGATCAGTCGAGATTTTCTTGAGTAGACATTGTCCTCTTTGGTATGGTTTTGGAGGGGGACGCCTCAAATGGCTCCAGAGGCTTGCCTACATCAACACCATTGTCTATCCTTTCACATCCCTACCTTTGGTGGCTTATTGTATACTGCCTGCTGTTTGCCTTCTAACCGGGAAATTCATAATACCAACGGTAACTCTTCTACATTTATTTTCTTATGTTCTTATTAAGCCAGTAGTTTATCAGATTTGTTAAATATTTCAAAAATACCTCTTTGATCATGTGACAAGAGTGCAAGACTAACTTGACCTTTCAAGTCTTGAAGAGCAGATTCTATGCCTAGTTGTAATTTTGCACTAGCGTGAGAAAACTTTGTGATGACCGTTCATTCATTCATGTTCTTTTTTTTCCCCCCCTGATCTAGCTATCAAACCTGGCAAGTGTTCTTTTCCTTGGGCTCTTCTTCTCAATCATCTCAACAAGTGTGCTTGAGTTGAGGTGGAGTGGCGTTAGCATTGAGGCGTTGTGGCGTAATGAGCAGTTTTGGGTCATAGGAGGCGTCTCAGCCCATCTCTTTGCAGTCTTCCAAGGAATACTAAAAATGCTAGCAGGGCTTGATACCAACTTCACGGTGACAGCAAAAGCAGCCGATGACACTGAATTTGGAGAGCTCTATATGATCAAATGGACGACAGTTTTGATCCCTCCAACAACCATTCTCATCGTGAACTTGGTCGGAGTGGTTGCTGGATTCTCAGACGCACTCAATAGTGGGTACGAAACATGGGGGCCCTTGTTTGGAAAGGTTTTCTTTGCGTTTTGGGTCATTTTGCATCTCTATCCGTTCCTCAAGGGTCTTATGGGACGACAGAACCGAACCCCGACTATTGTTATTCTGTGGTCTGTTCTGTTGGCATCGGTTTTCTCTCTCGTCTGGGTGAAGATTGATCCGTTTGTCAGCACGAACGATGCTTCGGCCGCTGCTCAAAGCTGCATTGCTATTGACTGTTGAAATTCAGAGCAATTGGTGGTATAGTTCTATGAAATTTTGGCTAAAGATTAAATTTTATTTTGTCTTTTCATCTAAGAGTGTATATCATACTATTGTCAATGAAAAGAAGCTGATAGGGGATTGTGTAGTTTTTGTAAGTCTTCCAAATCAAAATTAAGAATAATTTTTAAATTGCCCATGCTGTGCAGTGTGCAGTTGCTACTTTGCAGGAGTCACTCCATAACATGTTTCACTTCAACTTTTATAAATAAATGGATAGTTTTGTTTAGATATAAGTACATGGAATGGTCTATACAAATTCTAGTATAAGTTAACTACATAAAGGTGACCGTAAAAATTTACTTCAATTCTCCCGCATTAAAATTATATTTTTCTATTTTTAAAGTCATGTACGAAGGTTTTTTTTTCATTTTTAGCAAATCTTACTTCTATTCGACCAACTAGATACCCATACAATACACAAATCATCACAATACGATTTTACCAATAGGCCACTTTCTTGTTTTATTATTTCGTTATTCTTTCTTTCCCCATCTTGTGACCAAAGGTTAACACGAAACATTTGGAGGGTTTGCTTCTACACTCTGATTGTCTCAAACAAGGGAAGTAATTCCTTTATGTTCTAAACTTCCCACTTTATCATTTTTATTGTTCCAACTAAAAATTTCTATTTTTATTTATATTTATTTTTAATCCAAATTTAACATTAAAATATTCAGACAATAGCTTCAAATTACATCTCATGCCATTCAGTTATAAACAAAAGTACTTTTATCTTATTATTTTATAAAAAAATACTTTCATCTTATTTTTTGAATCCAAAGAGTATTTAGGAAGTTTAGGAAGTGACCTAGGAAGTAATAGATAGACTCACCTTCATTAATCAACGCTACAACGGTCACTCTCCTATTAAACATGTGTTGGGTTTGGATTCACTCATGACAATGTCATACTAATATTGTAGTGACGTTAATTTATTCATCTTATCATCAAATAATCGAATTAATATTTACAAGTTACTGATGGGGGAAAAGAAAATATTATTTAAAATGAGAGGGATGAGTAGAATCCAAACATACAAATATGGTAAAATGAAATCCACCAAACTTAAAAATCATGATGAATGTGTTTGTTCATGTATCATGATGAAGCTCTTGGGTACATCTTGGCTCTATGCTTGACTCCAAAGATTCAAATCACTAGAGGAATGTTTTGAACAAAACAAGTTACAATAAATCAATCAATTTTCCATCAATTTCTGTTATAGGGAAAAACTAAATAGGCCAATTATGAAAAAGCTGGAGGACATCTGCCGCCAGCTACAAACATTGGGTATTTTTGCACTTTTGGGAACATCAATATCATTTTCTACATCATGTATGAAATGTTAGTACGTTTTGAAATAGAATTTGAGTGGTATTATATCATGAAATTAATTTTTTTTATATAATAAATTCAATTTAAATGGAGAATTAATTATCCGGACGGTATAATAAATGGACCCACTCACCTTGATATACAATCTTTTTAATTTAGAACTTTTAACTCGATGTCGGGACTTGGACTTCACCCTTTGACTGTTTGAACATGGACTGTATGATATGTTGACACCTTTCAACTTCACTTTAGATTTGCAAACTGTGAGAATCTTATTTTAACCTTAAAGTTGTCATCAATCATGTGTATGATGTAAAATAAGGGTGAAAAAACTTCAGGGTAGAACATAAATTTGAGAGGGTTTGAAATTCTGCAATTTTTATTTTTTAAAAAAATACTGTATTTCTATCCCACTAAATATTATATACGACATGTTCGGCAGAATAACGTCCCTCATTATACGTTTCACTAGTTCTTTATATATATATGCTCGAATCCACTAGGGTATGACAGAATAACCCTAGTCATCATCTAAGGGGTACATGATTCGAGGTTGGAGAACTACTTTAACCCGAAAATTAGAACTTGTCATCCTAGCCAAAAGACTAGTTGTTAATTAGTTTACGTCTCGTTAGATCATTTAGAGTTTTACAATTTTACCTCCGCAAATTCAGTACTAAATGTCTAGTATCATGTACTAGAAATTGCATTATCTGCAATGCATGACATCACCCCTACAAAGACAATGCGTCACATAAACAAAGTCAATAGGATTGAAAGATGCAGAATATATCAAACATGCACCAAAAGTAAATATATACGTAATAATTTAAAGTTATACTGTATTATTATCTTACATGTCAATGTAACTAAATAATATCTTTATATAAGCACCATTCACATTCTTTTACCACTTGTACTTAGCAGTTCGTATCAATATAGATCTAAAAAAAAAAGACATTGTCATTTTTCCTCCAGCATCACACACTACAAAAAACTGGGGTTTTAGCGACGCCATTATCCGTCGCTAAAACCCCAGCGATTCGTCGCTAGATCGTCTAGCGACGGTCTAGCGACGAATAACCACGGGCGTAACGACGCCCGTGGTTAAGGTTTTAGCGACGGATAATCTATCCGTCGCTAGTTTTAG